>CM076571.1:744855665-745002295 GCA_034641835.2 Pinus albicaulis
CATTCAATAATTCTCTATAAATTTGGAAGATAAGAATTTTATGGCCTTTAGGAAGATAGAGACTTCATTATCGACTTATTTACTTATATAGCAAGCTTGGGGAAAATGTGACATAATAGAAGTGGACATAAAGCTATAAATGTGCATATTTAATGACAAGGAAAACAACAATATGTTCGATTGAAATTTTCAAAGTTTACTATGATAGATTCAATACAGTCATTAATATGGAACAGTAAAAAAAATAGAGGTAGAAAAAATGATAAGATATTAAATATTGTTGGATAAAAGCATATCTTAACTGTCCAGTTTGTACGAGAACTGAAAACATCATTAAGTGATTAGGCTATTATTAAAAAGGGGGTAAAAATAAAATTTTATTGTCCATAAGGAAATCACCAATGGAAGCAAAGCTGAGTGGAATTACCTCCACAGTGGAAAGATGATTTACCTATGTAGTAGAGCAAGCCCTTTATACTACAATTAAAGACCCACTAGCTCAGCAACAATGAACCAAATGTGAAAGAGACCAAAGCAGAGCAGGCATAGTGGGTGTGTAGCTCCCATGTGCTGATGAATGGAAGGCATCGTGCAAGCGATCTACAACAGGAAGGCCATAAGCACAAAATGTAGACAGTCGATCCCACCTAGAAATCCAAGAGGTTAGAGTAGGGTGTGAACATAGATACATTTGGTGACAAGGTGGGGTACTGAACCAACCAAAGTGGAAAATCCTCCACCAAGATAACTAAGCAACTTTTACAATACAGCTCATTTCCCTTGAGTGTATTTAATTTTTTTAATAATCTTAGACTTGTGGACTTGGAATTTATGCCTCAATTTTGTGTGATTTTATAATTTGGTTTTCAGGAGTGTCAATTTTTTTATGCATGTTGTCTTTGCTAAATGTTGGTTAGAATTGCATATGTCACTTTCCTTTGTTTTTCTGCAGAGTGCGAAGGAACTTGGTGAAAGTCCATATTTTTGTAGGATGTTAATTACTTTGATTAATTAAAGCACCAATGTCGAGCAGGGAGAAATGATGTGCCCGTTTGATCCCAATAGTAGGGACTAATAAAAGAAAGTCACAACCTGCAAGGACACACATGCTTGCAAGGAAGACGTTTAAGTCATTGTCACTTTGGGCACCATTCTATTTTTTAATTAACTTCCCTTGCTCAAGACCATGGAGCTGAAATTATGGATACAAACTATCATAAACCTAAAGTTGAAAGAAAGTGCATTGGGTCTTGGTAATGGCCAAATAAAGGACAATGAGGTTAAATAGTTGCAGTATGTAGTTCAAAACATTTAATACCAATCCTTACTAAAATAATGATATCCTAAGCAATGTTTCACGAAGTGGGGACAAATCGGGGACATTTTTTGAAAGTGAATACGCGGAAACTTCATTTCCCAAAAATATAGGAAGCGAAGCGTCTTGGAAGCATTTAATATATATATATATATATATATATATATATATATATATATATATATTTATATATATATATATATATATATTTGCACTTATATTACAAAAAACATCCAAAATACCAAATTATTGTAGAAGACATGAAAACATGCATATTTGTATACAAATCAAGATAGATATGGCATCCATTGTACATCAAAGGTTAATTATTCGAGCATCAACCATATAGAATCTAGATTCTTGTCCTCCTGTCTCGCCTTTGCCTCTACCTCGATTGTCTAGGGATATTAGTCAACATTTCCGAATTTTAATCAAACTACCTAATCCGAGCCTTAAAATATGGTGGAAAAAGCTTAACATGCCTGATCAATGATTTTGACTTGATTTAAAGGTAATTTTTTGCTAAGGCCATGAAAAATGAGTTCAACAATTAGCACCACCAACACTAGGGTACATGAGCACATAAAGGGCTTGGTGCTCTTGATTAAATGCCAATCACATACCCTCATATTTGATAATATCTAATGAAAAGCCACAGTTTCATTGAGATCCTGAATTACTGAAAACTGTTACATCTGTTGAATTTTGAATAGGATATGAAATTCTATTTTCTCCATATGAAGCCCGATGAGACTAGAACATCCTGAGTCATTTCATGGCAATGTTAAAAAATTTAAGTAAAAGGATGAAAATGAAAGATAAAGGAGAACGTCTCTTTTACTTTAAAAATTTAACATTACCATGAGGGAGCATCGAGGAAGCATCTAAGGAGCATCAAGGGAGCACCTTGGGAGTGTCTAGGAAGCCCCAACCCAACTTAAGTCAAAGACTTTTTTTTTTAAAATTTAGAACCCTGTTGAACTGCCCATCTCCCTCTGGATCCATTGGCGATCCATGTGGATCCATGCCCGAACCTCCACAAATTCTTTTCCAGATTCGCAGATCGGGAATCTGGAACTGCAGATTGGGCTTGTGTGGTCCAAATTTCTAGGAATTGCCGCAAAACGACAGAACTGCGGATCTGATTTTCAGATCCACAGTTCCGTCGGAGGATCGTCCAAGGATCGGTACGGGATGCGGTTCTGACCTTGGATCCTTGGGGGAGCGAAGGATCGTGCAACAGTGGTCCTAAGAAAATACCAACTGAGTTTATGAAGCTAGAAGTCTAACCTATGAATAATTTTTGAGTGAAACATTTAAATGAAATTTCATGAGCAGGTGCAATCAAACAGTTGAACACTTTGTCCATTATAACCTCTTCTCCATCTCCAGACCGATCCATTTTGTAAATAACCTATTTACAACATCTTCAAACAAAATAATTATTAAAATAATTGTGCTGCTGAATACCTAGGTGCAGGTATAGCTGCCTCGATCCCTACTTTAGTATCCCCTGCTGTTTGTTCCCGGCCGCATGGCTCCTCCGGAGGATATCCCAGAAGCGGCCTCGCCTCTTGATCATGCTTCGGCCTTTTCAGCGTTGATCAGCTCGTTGAATTCGCCTCAACCGAGGCCTGCAATCTCCAAGTTTGTCAAAAAAATAGATGGGATTCAGGAAGCCTCCCTTCCTCCTATGATCCCTCAAATGGTTTCTCTCTGCCTCACTAAGAAAGGTCTCATTGGACAATTCACAAGCCTCTAGCCCTCACCAAAGACAGTCCAGAAATGGGTGGAATGCAATTGGATCGACAATATCAAAGGGAAAATATCTATCAAATTCTATGGTAGAGGCTTCTACACATTCCATTTTGAGACGAAGGAAGACAAAGAACTAATATTAAAAAACGGGCCATATTTCATGGATACCAGAGGGCTTTACATAAACAAATGGACTCCAGACTTTGATCCAGAGCTTGAAATACCCAAGGTTGTCCCAGTCTAGGTCTATCTCCCTCATCTCCCTCTCCACCGCTAGGTAGATGATTCAGTGCGAGTGATTAGGAACATTGTAGGAAATTTTATTGATCGAAGCGAACCGACGGATACCATACAAGCTTGTGAAAGAATCTGCGTTGAGGTAGATCTGGGGAAGGGTCTTCCCAAGGCGATCAAGCTAAAGGTGGACAATTGGATTCATATTCAGCAACTTGACTACAAACAACTCCCCTTCAAGTGTAAGCTATGACATGAATATGGTCATTTCGTTAATAGATGTACAAAAGTAATTGAGGTTGAAAACCCAAACCCTAAAGCACAATGGAAAGTTATAAAAAAGAAGAAAACTATGCCAAACCCTAGAAAAGTTGGTGCTCCATCCGTCCATCCACCTTCTCACTCAGCCAACCCCTCCATTTATCCTCATCTGGACCCTTCTCCAAACTCTTTTCAAACCCATGATCCTCCATTTACCTCTTCCAATAGAAACCTTCATTGGAGGGATTATAAGCAAAGAAGTCAATCAGCATGAACCAGGAGGAAAGACAAGGTCTCAACCTGCATTCCTGAAATAATGAAAGCATTCACTTGGAATTGTAGGAGATTAGCGCACCCCTCTAAAAACATTTCCCTAAGAGACCTTTTCAATCAAGAAAAGCCTGATATAGTTCTCCTCCAAGAAACCAAACAAGGAAAAAAAGACATGGGGAATATCATAAGTAAAATGAGGAATTACACGAGCACCATGGTGGAATCAAAAGGTGCCTCGGGAGAAATAGCCACTATTTGGAAACAGAATAGTTGGAAGCAGCTAACAGTTGTAAAGACTCATGACTGGATTAAAGTCAAACTGCAGAACGTTCAAGAAGACGTTATGATAATTGTGTACAATATATATGGGTCAAACCATTACAGAGATAGAGGTATGCTAGAGTACCATGAAAACTGACATAAACAGTGAAGACAATCTTAATGTCATCATTGGAGGGGATCTAAATTTGATCTTGCATGCCAATGAAAAAAGAGGAGGTAGTTTTAACCCCGACCCTTCAAGGAAGCAGTTGGAAACAATTATTCAAGACCATGATCTAGTTGATATCATTCCTAAAAACTGAAAATTTACTTGGAGTAATCGAAGAATCAGGGCTGGAAATAGATGGAAAGGCTTGATAGATTTCTTCTTGTTGTTCCTCTCATTGCTCATTTTTCTGTTGCTTGCTCCACCATTATGCCATGTTCTACCTCTGCTCATTATCCCGTCTCCCTTGTCTTTGGTGATCAGTCCTCCCTTGGGCCTCTCCCTTTTCGATTTAATGCACTTTGGAGTGATGTATTAACAACTAGACAAATAGTGAATTTCACTTGGCTGCAGCACGTAGAGGGTTCCCCAATGCACATTTGGGAGACCAAGCTGAAGCTGGTGCGTATTGCTCTCAAAATATGGGCCAAACTCCATTATAGAGAACCGGACAAAGTCAAAAATGACACCAAGAAAATGCTGGAAACTATCTAAACAGACATCAACACTCATGGACTGAGGAAAGAAAAGAAAGATCAGGAAAAAGAGATATATTGGAACTTGTACAAAGAAAACAGAAAACAAGAGGAGAAATGGAGGCTCAAATCGAGAAATCTATGGTTTCAGGTCGGGGATAAAAACACCTCATTTTTCCACAAACAAGCCATTGTCATAATGTCAAGGAATAATATCACAGCTATAACAAATGAAGCAAGGAATATGCACACACATCAGAAAACTATTAAAACAGTTGCTAATTTCCATTAAAAAAATCTCCTAACTGAAACTGCAGAGCTGGAGGACTACAGTGACTTTTTGGCTCATACGCCCAATCTGATCACGAATGAGATCAATTCTTCCCTCACCAAAGAAATTGAGGAGGCTGAAATCCCGAATGCAATATGGACGCTCCACCCCGAAAAGTCTTCGAGTCTAGATGGCTTCACCATTAGATTTTTTAGGACATTCTAGGATGTTATCAAAAAATACCTCACCAAAATAATCCATTGGGTCCCAATAAAAAAGAAGATCAGGGGATTCACAAAATCAATGTTCCTTTCTCTCATTCCCAAAGAGAACCGGCCCACTTCCTTCTACAGATTCAAGCCTAATTCCCTTTGCAACTCATCGTACAAAATCATTACCAAAATCCTCACCACTCGACTCAAAGCTCACCTCCTGAACCTCATCTTTGAAAATCAAGGAGGGTTTATCACCAATAGACAAATCACTACTCTATTCTATTGGTTCAGGAAGACATTTATTCCAGCATGATGAGATCAGAGAAAGGATTCATCTTGAAACTTAATCTAGCAAATGCATTTTACATAGTGAGACACTCCTTCCTCCTCTCGGTCCTTCAGAAAATGGGATTTGAGGCAGCCTTCATATCCCTCACCTACGCCTGCAAATCCAAACCTTGGATCTCTCCCTTAGTCAATGGAAGACATAGAAATTACTTTCAATCCTCCCGACGCCTTAGACAAGGTTTCCCTTTATCTCCCTTCCTCTTCATTCTTATGGCAGAGTCTTTCAGCAGGGACTTGGATCACAAGCACAGAGTTGGGCTAATCATAGGTATCAAATTTAGCAACGGAGTCAAAAACATGAATCAATCTCAGTTTGCTGATGATACTCCCTTGATGGGCAGAGCCACCAGCATTATAGCTCAGAGATT
Source organism: Pinus albicaulis (assembly GCA_034641835.2). Lineage (NCBI taxonomy): Eukaryota > Viridiplantae > Streptophyta > Pinopsida > Pinales > Pinaceae > Pinus > Pinus albicaulis. Next base: position 744,861,672 of record CM076571.1, read on the forward strand.
CAAATTTCTTCTTGACAATTTTATTCACTATTCTAGAGGGAAAATAAACTACAATGAAAGTTGTATCTATGGGTGGAATGAAACAATCAACACCATCCACAGTATAGCTCAAATATTTGTGATGTCTTACAAGTGAAACTGGACTCAATTTAATTATCTGGGGATGCTTGTCAGTGCAGGTCAGTTGAAAACTAAGGTCTGGAATATCACCATCGACAAAATGAAAAAGAAAGTCCAACAATTGGGGTCATCTTGGCTAAATCCGGCTGGGCGCATTATCATCCTAAAAGAAATTCTCTTTGCCTTGCCTCTGTATCATTTCTCCCTACTACAAGACCCCATCAGCGTACAACACAAAATTGAAGCAACTTTGAGACAATTCTTATGGCAAGGAGGTAAAAAGGAGAAGAAGAAATTCAACTTGGTCAAATGGAGATAGGTTACACAAAATTCTGAAAATGGTGATCTTGCAATCCGTATCCCTAAGCAGTTAAATATTTCTTTTGGGGGGGGAATTGTATGGTGCCTAATAACAAGACAACAAACTTCATGGAAGCAAGTGTTGTAGTCAAAATACCTCTCCACTACAAGGCAAAATATCTTAAATCATACTATCCCAAACAGACCTTGCTCTTGAATTTGGGCTTTATGCAAAAAAGCCATCCCTTTCATCAACAACAACATTTCCAAAGTCCCACATGGAGGAGGAAACATAAATATTTGGGAGGATAAAATTATGGGACATCCCCCTCTCCTAAACAACCCAAGCATTTTGTGAATTCAAAATTATCTCCAAGATCAAGGGATAAATACTTTGGAGAAAATTTCTAGCTGGGAAGAGAGCTCCAGCATCTGGAATGGATGGACCTTTCCAATTATGCCTCCCCTCCTTGAAAATGATAAAATAATTTTGAAAGGCATGCTCCATGGTGCAACTCCTCTATCAAAAGGCAAAGATGATAGCTTCAGATGGGATCCCTCTGGATCTCTCTACACTGTTAAAGCTGGATATGAGTGTCTCCTCAAAGAGAAATTCCCCACTCCTCCTTGGGCCATCTGGAAACTAATTTGGAAATTAGAAGCACTTCCAAAGGTCAAAATATTCATATGGACCTTACTCAAAGGGAAGACATTAATCGCTGAAAACCTAAAAAAAAGAGGCATCCATGGTGCCTCCAGATGTCCCTTATGCATGAAGGCCGAAGAGACGATATTCCACCTCTTCATTGAGTGCCCCTTTGCCAACCAGTGTTGGCATTCTCTTGTTGATCCCTTCCAGATTGATCTAGGTGCAAACAGCTCGGTCTCAGACCAGATTATTAATTGGAAAAAGAATTACCCATGTGGAAAAAAAACAAGAATTCAGCCAAAAGAGTCTAGGACACCCTCCCCTATGTCTTGCTGTGGAATATTTGGATTGCAAGAAACAAGGCTATCTTCCAAAATCAAAATCCTAGCATAAGGAAAGTTCAGAGTAAGACTTGGAGTCTTACTATTGAGACCATCCTTTCTAAGAATAACAGCTACCTCAATCTCAATGATCTGTAGGCAGAAGAAAGAATCTTCCTTGGAATTGCTCTAGAAAATCCCTTGATGTACAAAAAAACTCCAGTCAATCAAATCGCCCACAAGGATCAGTGGAAGGTCAGACTCAAAGAGAAAGAGTTTATTGAGTGGCTTGACGGGCTCAAAAAGCCTGCGTTCTTCTTCGATGGTGCCTCGAAGGCAAACCCTGGGATTGCAGGGGCAGGAGGCTTCATTATGGATGGGAAAGGTTGCATTGTAGCTTCCTTCGAATGGGGACTTGGCCATTTTTCTAACGATAAAGTTGAAGCTTACACTCATCAACAATCTTAAAATGCAAAATGTTATAGTATTTTGTGACTCTGAAACCATCATTAGCATGTTGAAAAATTCATCGTAGACCCCCAATATAGCACTAAGCAGGCTCATTGATAGATGTCGCATCCTGAGTAAGGATATTGAAGATATTTCATTCTTTCATGTTCTCAGAACAAATAATAGGAAAGTAGACACCCTAGCTAACAAGGCTTGTAGTAGACCAGTCGGTCAACTCCTTTTCTAAGAAGACATAACCTTTTCTCCCTTGCCATGATTCTTCTGCCATGCGCAATCTCTGCCTGCTCGATTCACCGTGCCTTGTCGATCCTCTCATAGCAGGACTGTCACTCCCAAATCTATTTCAAAACTATTCTCATGACCTTATATCTTCATGAATCTCGCATTCACTCTCCTCCCAATCTCTCTGCTACCCATGCCTCTCCTATTTATTTATCCCCTGTATTAATTATGAAACATCATATTTGCAAATGTGATTGCTACAAATGGAAACTGCAGCTATTGTGGGAAACCAAAAATTTTTGGCCATGTTTTATGGAGGTTTGTTATGCCATAGGAAGTCTGTCCTCAAGGAACATTGGTTATACTACATATCTATTTGAAGTGTCTCACAGATGATCAAGTTGGTCACTGCCCAATTCCTATAGCATTTTTAAGTTTTGCAAGGAGAAAGGGTAACTAAATAAATGAATTCTCGATGTTGGACCCTACAACTATTCAATTTTCAGATGGTTTTACTGAAAGCTAAAAGTAGGGGCTATATTTTATACACTTGCCTTAGTTGCATGGATGAATTGGGAGAGACTGTTTTGATCTAGAATGGCTTAGCATTTATTATATGTCAATGGCACTAATATAAATGTTAGGTTTTCCCTAGTGAAAATAACAACAAAACCTCTTTTTATCAAAGTTGATATTGATAGGGACCCGTAAGTTAACCCATTAATAAAAAATGATCTAGTAGTCTCCCCAAAGCATGTATATAACACATACATTTCTATTTTTAGCTTCTCAATAATAACAAAAAACACCAGATTGGTGAGAATAAATAGACCTCTGGCATTCTTCTTTTTTTGTTATTTTTGATGGGAGATGACCACCATAAAAAAAAATGAATGGAGTCACCTTGTACTACCCAAGAATGTTGATCTAATTTATGAAATATTGCAATTAGGGAATCTTGGAGTTTATGGTATTCAGAGCTTGCTGACAGATCTCCATACTGCATGAATAGGTTGATCCAGGAAAAGTTCAGCCTCATGCCCACTAAAAATACACCCAAAAAATATAGATGTTTAACTTAAGTGAAAAAATGGGCTTACCTCCCTTGTGAATCCATGAGTAAGAATTGATGCCCACCTAACAAAAAAAACACAGGAAACACCATTTAGGATTAAGTAAAAGTAACCATTTCAGCTGACTATAGGCATTCGGAATTGCAGAGAATATGTTAAAATGGCATCATGCTTACTCATTTTCTTTCATATTTTCTAATGTGTACAACCTCAATGTAACACTTCATGACCTTGAGAAGCCCCTGTATACCCATTCATTTCAATAGAAAATCTGCACAGAGGGAAATCAAGCTACAACATAGTGGGAGTGTAGTAAATACCCTTTGAAAATAACTGAAGTAGCGAGGATTTAAGTCATAGGAATTATAGGCATTGGAAGTCAAGAGTAGTGAGACTATTGTGTGTACATGTGCAGGCATCCGTTTTTCAAATTTTAGTAGGGGAATTACGAGTTCCTCCCGCTAAAACATTATAATGAATAGCAAAATACATGATGGATTGAGTAAAAAACATTGTCATGTTTTATGAGTGAGAATGGAAGAAGATAAGTTTGCATGGGAAAATTTATGTGGAATTTGTTGATGTTCATGAGTAAAATTTGTATCAAGCCCTATTAGGGCACAACATGACCTTTCAAAATTGAGTTATGAAGGACATTTAGCTTGTTTACTACGACTTAAAAGTGTGTCTTACATAAGGATTTTGAGTGGCGTTTGTAAATATGGGTTCATGGTGGCTCCTAATCAAAGATGAAGACATCCCATTGTTGAAATTGGCATGATTTTGGTTGTTGCATAATGGTTTCGTTGATATTGGCATGATTTCGGTTGTTGCATGATGGTTATGATATGCAATGGAGGAAGTTGGCCCTAGACATAAATTTTGACATAATTGTTGATGTACTAGTGTTTAAGCCTTTATGACATTTTTGTATCTTTGTTGAAGTACCAGTGTTTACGCCTTTACGACATTTTTGTATATGCCATTAAAGCTTACTAGGTGGCTATACAACACCAAGAGTTTCTTTGTCAGGGCATACAATAAAAGGTTATATGGGAAGATATTTTTGTATCTGCTATGCAACTTTTTATTACTTACCTAATGGTTATATGCTTAAAGTATGGCAACTTATAGAATTTGCACACTTGTTTTACACCACTATCATTAAGTGAATCATTTTTACTACCACAAATGTCACAATTTTTAATAAACTACATCTTTTTTCTCAATTCTCAATAATGTAATCACTTGTTTTGTTAGTGGTGCTTCACGATTCCCTTCCTAATGATTTAGATGTGACTTTTGTTGACGATATGGATGCTCCATTTTGAAGTAAGCACGATGTCCACAATAAATATATTTGTGAAAACTACTTGAGTGCCTCAAAAAAACATTAAAGATGAAAGTAGGGCATCCATGGTATCCATTCAATGATGTTCATGAGTAAAATTTGTATGGAGCCCTATTACTCCACAGCATGACCTTTCACAATTGAGTTACGAAGGATATTTAGCTTGCTTACCAGGGTATTTAAAGTGCCTTGCACAAGGATTTTGAGTGGCGTTTGTAAATATGGGTTCATGGTGGCTCCTACTCAAAGACAAAGACATCCCATTGTTGATATTGGCATGATTTTGGTTGTTGCATAGTGGTTTTGTTGATATTGGTATGATTTTGGTTGTTGCATAATGGTTATGATATGCAATGGAGGAAGATGGCCCTAGACATAAATTTCGACGCAATTGTTGATGTACTAGTTTTTAAGCCTTTATGACATTTTTATATATTTGTTGATGTACCGGTGTTTAAGCCTATACGACATTTTTGTATCCTCTATTAAAGCTTACTAGGTGGCTATGCAACACCAAGAGTTGTTTTGTTAGGGGATGAAATAAAAGGTTATATGCGAAGACATTTATGTATCTGCTATGCAACTTTTTATTACTTTCCTAATGGTTATATGCCTAAAGTATGAAAGCTTATAGAATATGCACACTCATTTTACACCATTGTCATTAAGTGGATCATTTTTACTACCACAAATGTCAAAATTTTCAATAAACAACTTTTATTTTCTCCATTCTAAATACTGTAATCACTTGTTCTGTTAGTGGTGCTTCATCATTATTTTCCTAATGATTTAAACGTGAATTTTGTTGACAATATGGTTGCTCTATTTTGAAGTAAGCATGATTTCACAATAAATACATTTGTGCAAACTACTTGAGTCCTCACAAAACCCTTAATGATGAAAGTGGGGCATTCATGGTAACCTATATTGTCACATCTCTCTGAATTAAGAAATAAAATTAATGATTGCCTCTTATTTCCTCTTGCTGTAGTATTTCCCTTACTATGCACACCAAGTGTTTGATGAAATTATTGCAGTCTAATTGGTTGTAGAAATTTTTCAAAGAAAGTTTGTTTAGGAAGGAAAAGTTCACATAATTTAGAATTGGTACATCACAAATCAACTATCATATTATATCTTCAAATTTAATTTCACCATGAAATCAAGGAGCCAAAACATACCACACTTAACCTACTTTCCTAGTAACAAAAACTTCAAACTATGAATGAACAACTATAACCAGAGAATTCCAGCAACAATTTTCTTCAACCGTTTGAGGTTACATCAAGAGTTGGAAAGGTTTTAAATTTTTACCTTAGTCCTAACATCCTTTTATTGGAGAAATAATTCCCTTCTACAAATAATATTCCAGTAACAACATACAATGCAATATTTGCAAAATCCTAGTCATCCATGCAATAGAAAGAGAAAATGGATAAACCTTGCATTGAAATTGACCATTAACTTCTTTGAAGAATTAGATGCAAGTCTTTGGAGATTTGGACAAAAGAGTAACCCATACTGAGGTAACTTAGCTTATTAAAATTATTTGTGAATTGTGATATTTAGTTTTCCCTTCAATTCCTATGTGATTTTGACAGAAAAGCACGTGGCAGTAGCCAAGGTTCAATACCAAGAGGCATGATTAAGTGGTTGGGGTATGATGTAATCATTTAAGCCTTAGGTAATTTTCACAGAAGAGTACACCCTGTTGTGGCAACTTAGCCAAATGAAAGTGCATGTGTTTAAATATTCACCCTTTAACAACCATCTCTCCCATGAAAGTAATCTACTTGTATTGCCTCATGTGTTCACACTAGTTCTAATGTGTCTCGAGTTTAAATCAAACACTAAAATACTTTACATAACCAACTTCGAGATCAAGTGTTCCGACGGTGATTATATCATTCAACCACAAAATGGGTTAGATAGACATCAGAAATTGGGAATTTGCAAGATCAAAATAAGTCAAGGTTTCAGATTTATTGGGGTCATTGCAGGTCTGAAAACATCATATGTCATTGCCAAAAATGCATGTATTTACCTAAATTTCATTTCTATAGTAGAGCTTTATTTGACCTCCCCCACCTCTCAAAAATTTGAAAAAATAAAAATTTGAAGAAGGTATGGAAGGGTACACATCATTCCGTCTACAATTTCCTCTAGCCTACTAGTAGTGGCCATTTTGGCCCTCTCCATGGCTTTCTCCGCTTTTTCCCCATTTTACTATGTAGTGACCTTCACGTTGAAAAGGATGCAGTTGGGTGTAAGGTGATTCTATAGCGAGGGCCCTGACACATGAAATTAAGAACACTGTAAAACCTTTGATGCATAGATTTTCCATCTAGAGACCCTCCATTTCTAAGGAATTTTGTTTCAAATAGAACCAGACAAAAAAAAGTGAATTTTTCCTATAGCTGCCTAGAGAAAGCTTCAAATTCGAATTCTGTGAATCCCTTAAATCTAAAAATGAAATTGCAGTTAGCTCCTGAGAATTCCATGACCCTTCCTCCTGCGCGGCCACTTAAAAAATTTATATGCCTTTTATTCGAATTGGAGTTGGGCTATTAGGTATACAGTGACATTAATGCAAAATTTCCACATTTTGTAGCGTAAGCACGATTTTGGTTTCAACGAAGTCAATTAATTGTGACAGGAGGCCTTTTTTTTAATTTTTTTTATATGATGTTTTAATTATGGCGGGCGGCTTTATATTTATTTATTTATACGTCATTTTTAAATTGGTAATTATTTTCCATTGCATGTTAAATATTTTTTATATTTTTTAAATTTAAAAATATTTACATAATTTTTATAATTTTTATATATGGTAAATGGAATATAAATCAATTTAAATGTTTTTAAAAATTCACACATTTTTAGTCTTCGAAAAAAATATATAATTATATTTATATATGATTTTCAAATTCGTAGTTAGTTTTAATTGCATGTTAAATATTTTTTATATTTTGTAGATTCAAAAATATTGATATAATTTATATAATTTTTAAATATGGTATATGGAATATAAATCAATTTAAATGTTTTTAAAAATTCACACATATTTAGTTTAAAATATATATATATATATATATATATATATATAATTAATATAAGAATGGATAAAATTTCAGGTCTGCAATGTCCTAAGTATTTTTATTTGGCTTAGAGCTTGTTTTCTTCAGACGTGAAGAAGCAAGCTAATGACCCGAGACCTAGACGCATCTGGAAAAAGTGAAATTAGGCCACCTTATGGGCCACCAGTGGGTAACATCTAGCGTATTGATTTAGGAGAAGGTCAACCTCATGTGCACTAAAACTACACCCCAAAAAAATGTTTGTTTAACTTCTGTGTGGAAATGGGCTTACCTTCCTTATGAAGCCATGAGTAAGCATCGATGCCCACTTGACAAAAAACACAGGAAACCTTGTTTAGGAATAAGTACAAGTAACCATTTTAGCTGACTATAGGCATTGGGGATTATATAGAATATACTAAAATGGCATCATGCTTACTCATTTTCTTGCATATTTTCTAATGTGGATAGCCTCAATGTAAACCTTGAGAAGCCCTATATACCCATGCTTTTCAATAGACAATAAGCACAGAGGGAAATCAAACTACAACGTTGTGGGAGTGGAGACAATATATCCTTTAAAAATAACCCAATCACCTAGGGTATAGGTCATAGAAATGATAGGCATTGGAAATCAAGAGTAGTTTCACTCTCGTGTGTTCATGTGGAGGCATCTATTTTTCAAATTTTAGTGGGGAATTATGAGTTCCTCCTGCTAAAAATTTATAATGAAGAGCCAAAAATCATTGTCATGTTCTATGAGTGGGGATGGCGGAAGATAAGTTTGCATAGGGAAATTTATGTGGCATTCGTTAATGCTCATTATAATATAATTATAGTTTAGTTAATTCTCATTATAATATAATTCTAGTGTAGTATATTGACTAACCACTTAGTGTAAGATAATTTTGTCTCCATCTAGACCAACTTCTTGTTATTCTCTATAGGTAATGTACATAGTGGCAACAAGCTTCCACTTACTTTCAATGCACTCATCAACTACATTTCCTTTACATGGCTAACACACTATCAAACACATTAACAGATTGTGTGATCCTTTGGTTAATTTGTGTCGCAACACTTCATTGATAATCCATACTTGTTATGCTAAACATCCTTCATCCTCCTAGTCCACACCAAACTAGTACATCATCCTAAATATCTCAGGGATCATTGTGAGTCGGTATGAGGGCTATGAAACATATAAAATATTCATGCACCCTTTATCATGTTTGTTTAGCATGTTATATATGATAACATTTCCAATGGCACCTTGAAAAAGGTCCTTACATTCTTCCCAACTTGAATTTTTAACGTCCTCATCAATACAACCCCATCAACTTCTCTAATGAAATGGGTGTGGATAGTGAAGAACAATTCCACAATTTTTCATTCAAACATGGATTCAATAAAAATTTTCATGAGGCTAGAATTTTAATTGCACTTGAGTGTGTAATACCACTCACCAAGAATCTTCAACATGACCTTACTAGTTAAGCATGACCACCAACCACTTGTATTGCATGTGTTCCACTTAACTACCATGTCGTAACCAAAAATAGGCTAGGTACCTCAAACATGAAGTAACTGACCTCAAAGAATCATATAGATACTCTTTAAGGGATATTTAGATTTCAACTTGGATATGGGAGCCATGGCATTTTATTCTACATAAAGAGCCACAGGAATTGCTAGTATGTATGGTTTTCTAATAGTAATGTGTGCACATTCTAAGAGTGTGAAAGTACTATTAGAATTTGTGCATATTTCTGTAATGAAAGTATCTGTAAAATTATTTAAAGAATAATATGGCTTTATATTAATTGACCAAGATAATAGTTTCGACCAGCCCAGGGCTCGAGCCCATTTATGAGGGACTGCAAAAATATTCTTAGGGTTGTCTAGCTTTGAGTTTGGTTTCCCCTTCATCCTAGAGATCAGAGAAAGACATGAAATGTATAACTTTCTTATGGTTTTCAAAAGATTCATAAGTTACGAATTTTTCCAATTTGTTTTTTTCTTGTCCTTCATCTCAAGTACCATTGGCCTTTCCCTCCTTGGATGAATTGGTGAAGGAGAGCCTTGCCCCGATGATGAAGGAAGGTCAAACTGATGTTGAGAATATCTAAATCCATCTATAGTGTTAAAATTTAGAGACAAAAGGGTATTTAGAATTTTAACATTATAGATGGATTCAAAGACTCCTTTGTCTCTAAATTTTAACACTTCAGATGGATTCAGAGACCCCTGTAGTGAAATGAAACAGTTCAGTATCAAAATTTCAATTTTCCATTTCCGGAATGACACATTTAAAAATTACTAACATAAATGACTAATTCATATACTTGTTGTAATTATTATTTGGTCATATTTTTATCCTTGGACTATAGTAGTCATTTATGTTAATCATTATTAATTTTGTCACTTATTATCTAGTCATATATTTTAGTCCTTTACTAAATTAGTCATTTTAGTTAGTCATTTTTAGTTTGGTCACTTAAAATTACTCAAATTTAGTAGTAATTCACATAAAATAATTGCAGTGACTAACTTTTTTAGTCACCTAGTCACTAATTTCATCATTTTCTACCAGTGATTTAGCTTGGAATAAGTGTCTCATCAACTGTGTTTATTATTTTTTACTTTAATTACATGGAATTTTCACCAGGGCTATTACAAATAATACATATATGGATAACTAGGAAAATTGATGGTTATTTGATGTTGGGTTAATCCAATGGCGAAGGGAAATAATGTCCCCCCCCCCCCCCCATGATGTTAGCAAGGGGAGGGTTCGCTATATTGGCTTCAACACAGGGTTCTAACCCCTCCATCAAATGATGGTCATTTAACGAGTTGAACTGACGACCCATAAAAATTTGGGCTCCAATATTGCATAGCCATTAGGATGGAGCTATACCCCAATGAGATCAAACAACTCTAATACATATTGATTGATGGTTGTGATAACCATAAACCTCCAACTTTCCCAACCATTAACATACCTCCTACAATCTGATGGGATCCAACCACACATCCACCACTTATGACTTCCAATGGTTCTGCCTGTATAACCTTTCAACATACTGCACCCACGGACTTAATGGAAAAATTCTACAACACACTCAACAAGGTAGGTAGGGGTTCCACCATGGAACCATACCCCCAATTAACAAAATAAACCCCCTTGTATCAGAATTAACAAGCTACGCAAAACATTTAGTCCTTTGAGGCTAAATTTTGACCATTTTTTGACAAATTTCTTTCTCCTCTTGCATTGATTATGTCTTTTTGAACCTTTTCAGGCACTTGTGCCCTTTTCTGGGTTGGATTTTAATCATGCCCACCATTGTGACTTTCATCAAACAATTGGTGGACAACCTAAAATTTTCTCAATCTAGCCCAATTAGGCCTAGTGTTGAAAATTTGACTCTAATATTGCCACCTTGTAACGTGCCCAACCCCATGTCAGGAAAATCTACTAAACCAAAAACAAAAAATCACCAAATGTGCTAGCAGAAGCACATAAATCTCGGTTCTAGTTATTAAACCCCAATCCACTACCAATGCCCCTGTAATTTTGTGCAAACCCTGATTTAATTATGTTACCTCGGTATTAACCCTAGCTTTGAAACCAATAAAATGTGTATAATTAAAAAATATATAATGAGTGTTTTAGCCATTAACATTCACATATTAATTAGGGTTTACACACAACAATTCAAATTTATGCACGACAATTATTTTAAATATTTTTAACACAAAAAACCACCTTGTAACATCCCCAACCCCTATTTGTGCAACACTACATAATGAGAACTGAAGCTTCACTGATATTACTTACAAAATCACATAGTTTATGGTTTCAAATAATAATTCCCTGGTTCAATTCTTTAACTCTAGCACATTCTAGAGCCCCTGCGACCATATCAATCCATAGCTAGTACTTAGTAACCACTTAGTGCACTATATAGCTATCAACTTGGTTTTACCAATTCTATCAAGGTGAATGAAACTATATTTGGTTTTAATTATAAACTAGAAATTGACATGCATAATGTCATGCAATACCCAAATGTCTGTACCATACAATAATTAGCCATTTATTTACACATTTAATAAAAAATTATACTCATATCAGATAAACCATCCACAATAGAAATACAAGATAATTAAAGACATTAAACACAAAACCATAAAACTAAGGTTCCACCATAAATTCATTATTCAACAGAGAAAAAACCCTAATCAACTAATGTAGTTACTTAGGTTACATTGTCCAAGGTGATTCATAACAATTAACCTTAAGGATTGTGCCTAAGGTTGATTACTACCTTGTTCCATGATATAGGATCAACATTGGGTCTTCTTTTAGTAGACTATATCAACTTTGGAGGGACATATCTATTTTTATAGTGAAAATGTGCAGAGGAGTCTTTAATCCAAAACAATATGCTTCAGATGCATTAGAATTTATTGCTAAATGCATTTGTCTATGCCCAAAATTGTCTTTTAATTCATCATGGTATTTACAATATTGAGCCCAAGAGCTAGCACGAGGTGAAGGGATATCAACCAAGCCATATATAAGGGATATTGTCCCACAAAATTACTAGCATAGGTGGGAGACACCTAGTGATCAAGTCAAGTTTGAATAATGGTTTTGGTTGAGGACCATTATTAGATCAATGAGAATAAATTAGATGATGTGGCATATGTGTGGGTTGACCAAATGCATTATGGGCACTAATAATTATTTATTGTTGGCATGCTAATTTGTCATCATGGTCAAGTAGACGTCTATGCTTAAGCATAAGTGTGAAGCTCAACACTAGTGTCTAAATTATGTACTAAAATAACTTGGGATAGAGAGACAGAGAGAGGGAGTGAGTGAGAGAGATAAGGATATGTATTTAGGGAGAGAGAGAGAGAGAGAGAGAGAGAGAGAGTGGGAGGGAGAGGGAGAGGGAGAAGGAGAGATCTAGAGAGTGGGAAAGAGTGGGAGCGAGATGGAGAGTGAGAAATGTAGGGTCCTTAGATATATTTGAGGTCATCACGCAATATCACATCTAACATATTCTTTATGCCACTCACATAAGTGTACCTTCCATCATTGTCTAGCCACTATCCATGTTTCTCTCTCTTCATTTTTGTCTTTTTTAAGAATACTTTTTGAGCTTTTTATTTTGTAGTCTATTGAAAGGAATTTATGGTGAAAAACTAATACTATAGAGGTGGAAATATATCGTAGGCTCTAGAACTAAATTTGTTCCAACTTAGCTATATATTGAACCACAAATTGTTGTTGACCTAGTGGATATGACAAAAATTTGGTGGCTTATAGAGTAGTCTTGTCATGAAATAAATAAAGATACTAGGTAGGTATGAGGAAGCATTTTGGTGAAACTTGGTCATAAAAGGGAAATTCATCTTTGCATAGTTTTTTAAGAACAAATACACATAATGAATTATCATTGTAGGGACATCACTTTAGGATCTATGCTAGTGTGAAAACAGTAACCAACACGTCATTAATCAACCCCACAAAAGTATCATATGTGCTTCTAGAGAAGTATGGGTTCTTGTGCTCTCAATGGCTAGGTATGGCTAATGAAGATAGAGTAAAAGAAGGTTTTGAATACCTATTTTTCCTATGATTTTGGTCCCCTTTTTTAGCATTACCCTTCTTAAGATAGTTGTACATTTAGAATTGAGAAGGCAAACATGAAATTAAGACAGGGTTTGATGGATCCTTTTAGTTAATAACTACTACTAAGAGGAGATATCAAACATGTTTTAGGAAGAGTATATAGCAATGTGGCTATGTTGAGAGTTATGAGTGCCTAAAATTTGTATGCTACTCCTCATGTATAATATTTCCCCATGGTTATTATATTTATCATCTTGTGCAATTACAATGCAAAACCAATGGAATATTAGAGGTCTTTTTAGGTATGTTAGTACTAGCCTAATAAAGTCACATATCCAAAGCATGTAAAAATAAACTTATCTACTTAGGATCATTGTAATCCAATATCTAGACAAGGGGAGGTATCATAGGTAATAAGCCATACTTAGTAGGTGCAAGTTTGACGCGTGCTACAATTTTTACCTTAGGAAAGATGAATTTTTTGCTAATTCATGATGGTAATTGGAGTAGTTAAAGACCACTCAAGTATTGTCTAAATGGATAGAGGAGGATAGCATGTAGTTAGTGTAGTTAGTAATATTGGGGTACTTAGCTCCCATTATTGAGCTTGACATTTTCTTTTGGGATAAAGGTTGTGTTGTATGCCAAAGACCTTACAATTATAAAAGTACCAAACTTTGATATTAGAACAATTGATGACATTGTTGGGTATAATATACTTCTTGAGTGAATTTTTAAAACCCTATGTGAGATAAATCCTTGCTTGGAGAGAAAATCATATTTAAAGATGTCCATGGTAAGGTTGAAAATCAAACCTTTTGTATAATTTTCCCAAAATTATATTTGTAGTTAGATTTTGTATAATTTCTCCAAAATTATATTTGTAATTGGAAGAAATAATCTATACCTATTTTCTAGTGTTCATCAAAGTGATTATATATCATAATAAAATAGATTAATAATTAATAATTCCATCTCTATTTTAAAGATTGATTTTATGAAAATAATGCATTTGAATTAATTAATTATATCTATATATATATATATATATATATATATATATATATATATATATATATATATATATATATATATATATATATATATATATATATATAAAATAAATGAGAGGAAGATTTTATGAAGGTTGGTTTTATTCAAGTTTCATGGGATATGGGATTTTCATGAATCCAAAATTTAAAAAAATTGTTCATTTTATTGGCATTGCAGAGTTGGAGAAGGAAGGGTGTGGCCATGCCATGGCAGGTCTGATACCAACATTTGGTTGAATTCAAGAAATTAGATTCCCTCTGTCTCAAATCATGGCGATTTCATTAATCCGCACAAGGTTCCCCACACTATGGACGATGGCCAATCCCCAATCCCTCCATCTCTATTCGCAACTTTAAAATAATTCTAGAGAATGGATTCCACGAAGGATGATGAAGCTGAATGGATGGGTAATAATGGCAGTGCCGCTGAAGATGGAAGGTGCCTTTCTGACCCAAAATCAACGAAGAAAATAAGCGGAAAAGAGAGCACTTTAATAAGTGGAAAAGAGAGCAAGAATGCATTTATTTTCACAAGAAAATCAATTTTCCTAATACCATAGGAGGTCACCAGGCAGATGCTCGATAGATTGTTATGATCTAATCGTCCCTAAAAAATTTAGAGAACCAAAATGGGCATTGATTTGTCCTAGACCCCAAACTTCCGAGAGTCCCAAAGAAATAAATCAGATGCCAAGGAAATAGACGTGGACTTTGACAAGCAGGATTGGGGCTCTGTTCCAAAGGAGAAGCTTGCTGAGGCTACTGAATCCACTCAAGAGGTAGCTAACCGCATTTTATTTTACTATTTAATTACAAGAATTGTTGCAAGAAACTTGCCCATGCGGGACCTGAGGTGGCTTAGGTTCTAGGTCTGTATAATAATTTTTACTGCCAAAATTGCTCGGGACTTGATTAAGAGTCAGGAAATGGGATTAATCAAAGCTTGATTCTTTGTGTGTTCTCAAATTCTGGTATGTATATGTTAATTCATTTTATTTTATGAAAATTAATTGAAATGTTAGCTTTCCAAGTCTGGAGGAATGGAAATGAATTATCCACTTGGAAAATCCTAGCTAGTTAATTTCATAGTTACAATGATCACACATTAAATCAGTTTAGAGTGACTATATCAATATGCATGTCCCGGTTCCAGTGGATGATATTATAAATCCTAACACCAATATAGGGATAGGGACTACTAGGGACTTAAGCAGCCTCCATAGCTTACCTTATCGTTGTTGCCTTATTTCATTCTACACATAGTGCTTTAGCTTGTCACTGTTGCCTTATTTCTTTTCACACATAGTGCTTTTTAATGTTACAAATTTCATTTTTGAATTTTCTATACAAGTGAATTCTATTCCCAAACCTCTATTTGGTTAGGTGCATAAAATGCATACATTATTGCTAACAAAGTAAAGAGGAAAAAAGTGGACACATTATTGCTTAAAAGGTAAAGAGGAAAATCGAATTGGAGGTAGAGTTGATAGAAGAGAAACATCATCTTCTTCCAATGCTGAAGCATGTAGATTTCATCTTTAACCTTGTTTTTGTTAAATTTATGTTTCTTGTCACATGCTTCTATAGTGGGTCATACCAGAATAATTTTTTGCTTTATTTTGTGGCACGAGGGTCACTTGATTCAAAATTGTGAAATTTCGTTGAAAACATGGTGATCTGTATTAGTCAAATTTTAATTTTGATGGGCAGACAGTTGTATTGCTATTTTATCTAAGCAGACAACAATTTTTAAACTTGTAACAAAATCTTAGTAATGAAGAAAAAATGAAGAAAAGAGGTTAGATGGTTGTCCTATCATCCCCAATGCATGTTTCTGCTCCTTTTGAAGGAGAAGCTACAGTTGATGGATCCCATACAAGGTAGGTTGGTCTCAATTGTTATGGTGATTTAGGAGGAGAGCTAGAGGATTCCTGCACTCTAAGTCCATCTTCACACAATCTACATCATGTGCCTAAACCAACAGTCTTTGTACGTTTATTTCTTGGCTGTCCACCAAATAGCTTGAGGATATATTTTATCTGTAGAAATATCTATTGGAGACTTACCTTATGAGCGAATTTTTAGAGGTAATGGGATGCATAGGAAAATAAGGCTCAGAATCATCACACTGATACAATGTTTAATGGGAACTGGATGTTGTTAGAAGAAAATATCTCTACTTAATATGTCAGATATGGTTGGTTTGGGAACTTTTGAAACTGCACTTTATAAATGTTTTCTTCCTTTTTTCTGTTGATAAAATTTTCATACGCATCAAGGAGAATGACCCAGATTAGCCAGCAATAAGTGCAATAGTCTTTGGATTTGCCAGTTCTATGTAGCCTAGGAGAGCATTACCATAACAAAGTTAGCAAAAAAAAAGTTGTGTGGTGTCACAATAGCTATGTTATTCTATGCTATCTATTGTTAATTGGATGAATAAATGTGCACCACTGTTTTATAATATTTTTTGGAAAAACCCGACACATAGAACCCTAAGGGAAAAAATTACCCTAGGGTATTACAAGATACTTCTTTTGCTCAGGTATTTTCATCAACTCCATGAGAAGCATGAGAAATTTACCTTTCCCAGCTCATGCACCAAATCAAAAGCCATCGTTAATGCATTGGGAATAACTTGAGGAATGGGATCAGTGTCCTATCAAGAAAGTTACCAAGTGGCTAAATTGGTACTTGTTTATTTGATGTAGAGACCTACTAATTGTTGTTATTTTCATATATTTTGGATAGCAGTAAAAGTAGTTTATTATCAGGCAAGGTAACATGATTATGAAGTAAATTAATCACAATTTCAGCCCAGATCATACCTTTTCCAATGCTACCATTGGCTGATTTGAAATAGGAAAAATTGGTTTCTGCTGCTCTGATTAAGGAAACATCTGTGTGATCAGCAAGAAATTCAACACTCACATTGTCTTATTTATGTATCCAAAGTGTATTATTCAATTCTGGTGGGAATTCTTGCTAACTAGACCCTACAGTATACATTGCTTCTATTCCTGAAAATATTGACACCTATACTCACCAATGTGATTCTTTGCATGGTCTACACCAATATTGCTCAACAACAATATTAGAGGCAACTAGATAGGGAAGTATTTCTATGTTGCAGGAAAATCTCTTTTCCAATAGACAAAATCTGTCAAGGGAATAGGAATTTTGATAATTCCTTTGCAACCCAATGCATTGAATGATAAGGATTTGCAGGGATCCTTTCATTGCCATCATCTGCTCTGAAGATTTAGCAATCGCATCATTATTTTTCCTTGCATAATTAGACTCGTGGCTCCTATTTTTCATGATAGGGGCCTTCAACCTCCCTCTTGGTTGGCTCAAATGAAGTGGAATTTCCAGCTACAAAAAAAATCTCTTTTAATGCTAACATCACTCTTATAGTGGATGCAAAACCGTTCAAGTCTTTCGCTATCAACATTAAATTAAAATCAACAGAAAAAGGCCCTAGGTACATAGCAAAAGAAACTTATCACTAGATCTAGCATCTGCATGCATCTTCTTGTAAACCCTTTCATACCCTTCATTAAATTTTGTTGAAATGGCATTAGTGCCACTGAACTTTGGAAGATATTTAAATGAGCCATTAGGCATATCATAGGGGTAGCCTTGTTTGCTAGCCAAATACAATCAAGGCTATCGAGCCATCTAATTTACAGAAATCACTGAAAATAATTATGAAACTGATGAAGAACTCAATACTGGAATAAAAGAAAATATAGCCTTGCCAACTACAGAACCCCACTATGTAGATACGATCCATGAATATCAAAACCACTGTTCAGGGTTGTTGATAATCAGTAAGAGGGATGTATCGGGATAAAACTAGATGATCTCCTTAGTGATCTCAGTCGACTTCCAAGATGAACAATCTGCAAGAATAAAAACCATCCACCCAGTGTTGTGTAACCCCCTAGCTAAAGATCTCAGAAAGCTAGACCCCGCAGCCCAGCAGTGGCACCAAAAATGTTAGCACCCAGAATTGTATTTTTGATATGCCAAAAGATAAAGAAGGGAATTTAGATTGTAACAACAAGAAGCCAACAAGAATTGGTGTTTGATCCAAGAGGATGAGTGCTTATAGGACTGAGCTAGTGGAGATTGTGTTGGCTCAGAGGGAGAAGCCTTATGGAGGATTGGATCTTCAGGTTCAAATATGATGAGGCAGAGGCATTATCGAGATTGTCAGGTTCATTCCACAGTGTATGTTGTAGTGATTGAAACCGGATGGGCTAGTGTCACTGGTGATGATATTGATGGAGACTTCTTAGTCTTGGAAGTACCTCCCTTGTTAGGAGGGTGTGTTGCATTTTGTAGCTTGGGAGGTACTCCAAGCCTTTAGGATGGAAGGATTGGAGGAAGGAGCTCCACAAGTGGCCTTGTGGGCTTGAAACCCATGCTTGGGGTTTTGCATCCATTGATTTTTGGGTCAAAACCATGATGAAATTAAGACATGTGATGGATGAGGATGATAGCTGATGAAGAGACGAATCCAATGCATCGAGAATCATCCAAGTCTTAGTTGTCATTGAAGAGATATTAATTTTTGAAGATATGATGGGTAAATTTGTCTAGTTGGGCAAGTTAGCTTGAGGTCAAAATGGTGCCCAAAGATAAATTCGTTGGATCCACTTGATGCATATAAATTTAGGTCAAGTGTGACGAATTTAGACATATCCAAGGAGCATTCATCATCCAAGAAACCTCTATGATTTGGTGCGGATTTGAGGCAACGAGCAAGGGAAGGAAGAAACACATGTATGGAGAGGAGTATCTCTGTTTTTAGGGTGTGGATTTCTTCAGAAAGAGGCCGCAAATGTTAGAGGCTTGAAGATGATAGCATGGAAGACTGGAGGCCTAACTCAAGACCAACATGACAACATAATTCCTGTGAGATCGGGCTGTAAGATTGAGGTAAGTATTGAAGACTGTTTGGTGTATTTGTGTGTGGGTGTTGGCATTGTTTTCAGCCGCAGGGATAGGCTACTACAACAACACATTGAGGAGGTTTGTGAGAGGGATAGAGATACCTTATCTCCTAGTTGTAGACTTCTAAAGGAGGTCACAACCCAAAAATGGTATCTTCTTATGCTGTGGTACTTTTTTATGTTGTTGTTTTGGGCAGAGTATAGGAGGGTGTCTTGTGAAGTTTTCCAAGGCCAAGTACAGTGCTTAAGGAGCCTTGTATGGACAACATAGGTAGAATTCAAAATAGAGAAGGAGATACAACCCAAACAATAGTATCTTCTTGTGTTATGTGACCTTTTTATGTTGTTGTTTTGGGCAGAGTATAGGAGGGTGTCTTGTGAAGTTTTCCAAGGCCAAGTACAGTGCTTAAGGAGCCTTGTATGGAGAACATAGGTAGCAGCCAAATTGGAGAAGGAGATACAAGGATTTTTGTAGGGATTCGGGGTTGTTGGATATGCTCTAACCAAACTGCTACATACATAGATCCCAGGACAAGGTGAAAGCAGTACGGAGTTGTAGATGTCATCTTGGTTGATGGTTGGACGCTAGTGGATAGGTGTCCTAGGAGAGGAATGATTGAGTATTTTGTTAGCAACCATGTGGAAGGGTCTCCATAGGAGTTGGAAATTGTAACTAGGAGAAAATGCTACAGCAGTATTGGTCAGTCTTAGTCCATTGGAGGGTAGCGTGAGAGTGGACCAAGTGTGGATATTGGATTGGGAATTTATGGTCTAGTGGAGGACAACGTGATAATGCCCAAGTTGGAGCCTGATGTGCACCATATTCATGGACCTAGGTGGTTGCTAGAGTGGCAGTTGTTGAGCTCATGGGTCTGAACAACCAGGAGCAGTTTCTGTGGCCCTAGACTTGTGTTTGGAGAAGCACTTCTACAACAGATGATGGACATTCCTCCTAGCCCGTGTTCATTGTGGGAAATGGACATCTTGCAGTGATAGGTGGTAACTTTATGTGCCTTATGTTGGTCTTCATTGGAGCAACATAGGAAGACCATAGTGGGCTGAAGTCCTTGATTAGGACTAGGCAAGTATAGGGTATGACCGAGAGGAGCTAAGAGAAGTCGAGTACATTAGTCAGATGGTCAGATTATCTTGTTGAGGGCAAATTGGTTGTTGATGGAATGACACCAAGCACTAGTTTTTTATTCTTCTACTAATGGATGTATGAGGGTTATTATCCCTGGTATGGGAGCCCTAGACTATTGCATTATTTAGTTTGATTAATATAACGAAGTTGGGTTGAAATTGTAAAAAGTTGTCCATATTTTGTGCACTAGTAGATTTACTACTGTTTATAATCCATTGTGCAAAGTAGTATCATTTTTATTCTTGGTTTGGCAGCGTTAGAGATTCTAAGATTTTATCCTAGACCCAAGATTATGGAAAAACAATAATGAGGTCATACGAACCAAGGCATATCAAATAGAGATACTTGTCGGAGAATCGAACTCGTGGTTTCTATGGCATATCGTTCTTCATTGGAAGTCTTTGTAGTATTTTTTGAAGCCGAATATCCATGAACCAGAACCCCTGATGGAAGGTGTGGGTCCGTAACAAAATAGTAAATATTCTGTGGAAGCACAAAGTACAGATCCCAATGCGGACTTGCAACAATGCAATAGGGAATTTGTGGAGGCACATAGGGTATTTTTGCAGTGGACCTAAGGTTATTGGAGTGCGGACTTGAGCCACTTAGGAAGTTATGTATTAAATCAAATTTTTGTTATCAACTGAACTACTTGATGGGATGTTCGCTTGGGTGTATTCTAGATAGTGTTAATAGAATAGTTTCAAATTTTGGACCAGTATAGTTCGATTTTATTTGTAGAGTATTTGAGCCTATGGAACTCATTGTACCAAAGTTGTGAACCTGGATGGTATTGGAATTTTTGGACTTTTGCAATATTGTTGAATGTTATTATGAAACAATGGTATTGTTTTAGTATATTGTACCACTGATTGGATTATTTTTTTAATAAAAAAAATTGAAACCCTAGTTATCTGAAAGCCTAATAAATAATTTCCCTAGTATATTACAAAAAGAGATCATTTCCAACAATAAAAATACTAGGCACTCTATCATAATACCATAAGCATAACCACTCTATCATAATACTACAAGCATACAAAAGAAAAGAGCGGGATGTTGGAAGCCTCACATATACTTACTTGTACCTTCACTTTATCCTCCTAAAAGATGTTCCATTAGGATTAGAGGGGTTTCCTTATCAATTCAACCATGAATAACAATGGAGGGAGAAAATTCTTACATTGATTTGAGCTCCATTTTATTTGCAATAGGATATCATTTAGTGAGCTCCATATTCTTTACAACAAAATATCATTTATTGGAATCTATGATTACTTGGACAATATCTTTAGCTTCAACTTCTTCCACAACATCATCCAAAGATGAACATATCATATTTGTATCCTTTACATGTGAGGATGCATCGATGGATTGCAAGAACAAGGTTCCTTTAGGGAAATCCACGATAAAGTTGATGAGATTTCTACACCTCTAATCTGTCTACCCATCTGAGAGTCTTGAGGAGTTTCAGAGGAGTCTGGGGGAGTGGGGAGTGTTACAGAAGAGTCTGGAGGAGTAACTTTTTACAATGGTGATTTGGCAAGACTCATGAGTTTGAAAAGAGTATGATGAAACTGATCTGCAATCCTCCAAAGAGCCAAAATGCCCTTGTAATTCAATTGCTGAGAATAAATCTTGAGCAAATCCATTTGGCGCTGGAGCTTTTCCATTGCATTTTCTCTGGGGAAAATTTTGTTATCTATGGGATTAATTGTTGTGTGAAAAGTATTTCATATGCTTTCTTAGCTCTTGCATTAACTAATTCTAGTACCATGATTTAATTTTGGTTTACATCAAGAGCATTTAAATAAATTCCATAACATTGTTGGCTGGCATCTAGCCCATTCTTTCAATTGTAGATCACTGGTTTTAATTCATTGCTTGTATATTGTGTAAATTATAAGAACCAACCTAGAATTGCATCATTTTGTAGTCTCTATTCACATGAATTAGATACCGGTACAACATTCACATATCTTTTAATTTTTTGGTGCTCTTTTTATACTGTATTAGATTTGCACTACACACTCTCTATACAAATGGTAGTAGGTACCTACATCCCCTTTTACGTTTTTTTTATGATCAAACAACTCATCCTTGATCACCAATCACACTGTGTATTAGCTCAGCATCAAAAATTACTATTATTATGCTCTTCTTATTCTGAATATGTTAAGGAAGATAAGAAATCATTTGAATCTAAGTCCTCTGGGATGCCTGGGTAACTAGGACCAAGCACAAGAAAACATGATTATAGAAGTAATTCCTATTATGTCGATGCCATGCCTAGGAGGTGCTTGGATGATTTATATCAACTATGTTCTCATTTATTCATTTATTATGGATACTATTTCACTAGAGTTGGAGTTGATGATTCAGGGTTGTCTAGGTAGCTACTATAATTCCCAAGAAAGTATGATGATAGCTTTGATTCCTATGATTTGAATCCCATCCCTCATGGGTGTCTACTATCTTCTGCCAAGTATGTTCTTATCTATTTTGTATATTCAATTACCTATTTGAATCTTGTGCCTTGAGAGTGCTTGGCTGCCTACTATTACGTATAATAAGGTTAGAATATTTGCAGTAATATGCCTATTGGAACAAGAATGTAGAGAGTGGGTTTTGAGTGGTCAATGTGGTTGATGAATGGTCATTCTCTAACCTATGGGATCAATGAAACATATTAACTTGGTATTGTTTGTTTGAAAGTCCCCTTGGCTCTCTTCAAGACACTATTTTTTGTAGAGAGTTATTTAAAATATATCTCGTATGCCTAGCCAAAGTACATGGTTGACTACTTTCCTATATAATGAAGCTTCTAGACTTCAGTCTTATAAATTAAGATGAACTATAGCTTTATTACTCATCATACTTGTGCTTCAGCAATTTTGATAGTGTACCTCAGAGTACCTGCAAAATTTCTGGATCAACAACTTTTGCTTAAAGCTAAAGAAAGCATCAGCACCCCTTGAATTATAGCTCCCTCTGAATATTTGAAAAGAGATCTTGCCCAATGAGACATCTGCAACTGGTTATAATTCCTAATTACATGGATAGTTTTCTTAAAATAAACAATGGGCAAAAGGAGATATTAATGCGTTCAACTATTTTTGTATGAAGAGGAGTTGATATATAACTTTTCCCAGTTTTCTAAAATACTTCTACTTCCTTTGAAATTTCAGAAGATTATCATCAACTGTAGCTCAGGCTTAATAGTTGCAGCCATCTCCTTTCCTTGGTGGAGCTTGCAAATGAAGGCTTGGAAAGAATCATAACGAAAGAAATATTTTTCTTAATTGATTCACTTCTTTTCTTTTTATCCTTTCAAAGATCTAGATATAGACATACCCACTTAGATGGAAAGAGTTCAAGGTGCACTTTTTTTTGTTATCTACTTTTTTACTTCAGGAACAGTTCTCTACTGTGTGCATCATTCTTTTTTCTTTATGAGATCTAAAGGCTATATTCTAATCTATTTTTTGTTTCCTCATCTTGTGATTCACATCCACTCTCTGAAGGCTATTATGCCACATAATATTGACAAAGACCTATTGTCATACCGAACACTATTCCTTAGTAAACATAGTAAAAAGGTTAATGTGTCACTGCCTTGCCTTTCCATGCCCCAACATCACTATATTTAAGTCAAGAATATAGTCACTGCCTTATTTCCATATTATTGTCATCATGCCATCACTGTTTGCAAGATTGATGCCAAACTTTATCTCAGATTCTTTCTTAGACTTATATGACTTCATTCTCTTCCAATCATATAAAGGTCATCATGAGAAGTTCAGAATATCAAAGAGTCATTTCAAATGGGCACTGTAAGAAACCAAATGTTCTTAATTCTTACTCTCTACTGCACTTGGTCAATCTGATTTATGCTACTTAAAACAACGGTTGTTCAATATTTTAGTCACAATACTTTTGTCCTCTGCAACCCTTTTCTTGTTTGGAAACTAAATTGAAGGGGCTAGTTTGACTGTCAATGGAAGTTTCCACAAGCCATAATACCCACTCTACACCCCCTTATTCTACATCAGCTAGTGGAGATAAATGAAATGCAACTTTATCTATATAAGGTGATGATTAATTTTGTGGAAAGGAGAAATATTGATTCCCTCTTTTGGTTTGCTACGATGGTATTAGTGATTGAGTAATTCTGCTAAAGGATAGATGCAATATATAAGGTAAACATTGTTATAAAGGTATCATATATATGTAAAGTAATGGTCAAACCACAAGCAATTTTATGCCAAAAAAGGAAGAGATCCCAAAATATTGTGGGAAAAAAATTCCATCAGGATAAATAATATTAGTTTCCCCTATTGCAATGCACTTCCACAAGAGTTGTAGAATATGGAGACACTGAATATGAAAACCATTTGACCACTGCAATAATTTTACTCTTAAACTATTATTGGTTGATGTTGATAATAGTGGATATATTGGAGATAGAAACAATCTCAAATTAGTTGATATTACCAAATGCAGTAAAATAGCCCAAAACAAATGCTCATTACAGTTGACATATTTGAGCATAGAAAATCGTTACGAGTTAGATAGTTTGTGCACTGGTCTTGAAGTTCAAGATATAAGAAGTGGAAATGTAAACAAAGAGCTAAAGTTTGTTGTTATTTTCTACAAAGGTTAATCATAATGAGAGTAGAGCATGGAGAAGAAGAAGTTGAAGATGGTGAGCAAATTTTAGTTTTTCATAAAGGGATCTCTACCATAGCCAAGGTTGCCTCAATTTAGAGTTTATTGTTGTTTATGTTACAAACATACACAACTTGGAATTGATGACCATTGAAAAATGTTGCAAAAAATATTAGGGACCTCTGTTTTGTTTTGTAGGATAAAAAATAACAAATCACTCATTTTCCACTTGATAATGGAGCGATGTATCTATTACATGGGTGTAGAAAGTTGAATAGAGTTGACTTGTACTTAAGGCCTAGGAAATTTACATTTACAAGACTTGGTTATATTGGGAAAATAATGCAAAGAGAAGGTGTATTCTCTTAGGTTTTATGGAGAATATGACAAATATCTCCTTGAACTTTCAAATGGATTATTAAAACTGGAGAGACTTGAAATGAGAGGTTTCCATTTCACTGAGTTTTCAATAGTGGTTGCAATGCTGAACCTAAACTCATTGAAGTGTATTAGGGAGCAAGGATATAAAAAAATTAAAATAGGTGACAAACATTTGTCTACATCATGACCATTTCGGAACGTAGATTTTGTCCCGCCTCTTAGAAATACATGGGATGAACTTGATTGAAATGGAAGTAATGTTTGGAAACTGATCAATGCATATTTTGGCTTACTATTCTTTGGCTAGAAGAAGAATAGATAATCCAAGTTTGTAATCATTCTATTGCCTCATTCTTGCTCAGTATCAACAAATTAAGTTGGTTTATACATTTCATGATTGTGACCTGGATTTATGTACAGTAAGTAGTAGGATATCATTCATGTACCTGTAAGTGTACCTTCCTAACAATTTGGATACAAAATAATTTCCATTCATCGCCCACATCCTCCTACTTCTATGTGCCAAATAAAGATTTGGGTAGATGAAACCATTGCATTGTGCTTTCCTTCTACCTCTCATGAGGCTTCTAGAAAAAAAAATTATCTGGCATTGAGGCTTGAAAATCGAAATGGAGCAATGTTTCTAAAATGCTTTTTGGTAATGCAACATTCAGTATTGAAAGACAGATATCAAGAAATTCACCATTCAGTATTAAAGGATAGATCTCAAGAAACCCCACTTTAAAGGGTTATTATATTAATGAGAATATGCAAAGGCTTCTTCAAGCTTAAGTTTGATGGAGCCTCAAAATATAGAAGGGAAAGAAGTTGGGATGGGGATTTATTTACAACCATAAAAAGTTGGTAATTCTTGGTTGTTTACTCTTTAAAAATGTATCCAATTTCTAGTGCTAGTGCTGAAGATTTGTTTAAATAGAGACATGTCAACTATGTTTACGGAATCCAAGAAGGGATTAAAATGGTGAAGGGAAATTGTATTTGAATATAAGAAGTTTAGGGGCTTCAAAAATTATAAAAATATAATGATGGTACTATAAGAAAATATTTTGTTGTAGCAAGTTGTTCGATAACAAGTTTTATCTATAGTAGACAAAGAAATTAGAATAATTTAAAACATTTAGTTGGAAAAATGTCTATGGAGCAGAGAATTTTCAGTCCTCTCTATAGAGATTACAAATTAAAGGACAAGGCTTGAATGATATCACTTCCATTATGATGATGCCATGTTGAATACATAGTATCTAAGATTGAATTTGTATACGAATACAGTATGATATGAAAAATTTTGGGTACAACAAAAAAAATGGGACTAAACATCTCCATGATACAAAAGAAAATATGTTTTTTTCTAAATTTTAAAAGTCAAAGAATTGTAACTATCATATCCCTTCAAAATGGATACAAATTGTGGCTTCCTTCTTCAATACTTAAGTTTTAAACAAGATACTATTGGTGGATGAACTCATTTATACTGTACTTTTGCCTTCATCATGCTCTGAAAGGCTGAATTTTAAGTTCTCACCAAATCAAATCCAAAGGGAAACACTTTGAGAATAAGCTAATCAAAATATTCATGATTCACTCCAATCCCTTCTCCATCCTTTCACCTCATTTCTGGCCATCCAACCTCATCCTGAGCAAGTGCAATGAGTGCCCCCATGTTTTTTTGTGGACTCGGGCCAAGAGCCAACTCTAGCATAGGGCATGATGTTAATGATTCAACTTCGGAAACAAAGTGTGGTCATCAAACGTAGAATTGAAGTACTCAGCCAGCAACCGCGAGCTTTGAGATCTGAGTTCAAGCACTAAGCAATATGAAAGAAAGCTTCACCATAGCCTTTGCGTATTTCTCACAGGCCTCCTTGTTTCAAAAATCCATTATGGGATCTTTACATATGGGTGCAACTTGTGACAAGATTTGTGTCATGTGAACTTGTCAATGTCTTGGTTAATTCAATGTGTCCAAAAACTTTGGAGTTATGAGTTCTTGCATCAACCTAATTCCCAGTTCTCCTTGGGGAACATAAGTGTTGTTAGTTTTATACAAAAATATGACTTTAGGACCAAGTTCTTTGAAGGATTCAGGTTCCAAATACCTCTATGAGTTCTATCAATGTTCTACTGTTGGTCCTAAATTGAGGTCTGCAACATTACTACACATTATTTCATTGTCAAAATTATGTTTTATATTAAAGTAAAAAAGTTGTGGCTTACCCATACTGCAAAGAGCAAGAGGGCTCAACATATTTTTGACATCTGGAGTATTTATTATCCCTTCGAAAAAAGGGAGGACAAAGTGAAAAATTGATTTATAAGTTAGAACATTTTCTGAAGACCCTCTTTTATACCCACAAGAGTACTATTTTAAAAATTGATTACACAAAATTATGCAAAAGACATTAATGATAATTCATGTCAGCTTCACTAGAGTTCTTACACTGGAACAATTGGATGCCAGGGCTTGGGTTCAGAAGCTAGATACATACTTCCACCTGAACTTTATGTGAGAGACTGATGCTATTCGATTTTCTACCCTTCATTTGGAAGGGGATGCCCAAGAGTGGTGGTACCATGGGCTAATCATGTTGGGACATATTCACATCACTTCTTCCACAGAGATCACCCGGAGGTTGTTGGAAAGGTTTGAGAGGAAGGTCCCAGAGTTACATTTCAAGGAGTTAGCCCATCTAATGAAAACTGGCAGTGCAAAGGCATACATTATAGAGTTTTAGGGACTGGAAGTGATGGTGACTAGCATTTGAGAGGTTCGGTTGATCATGCTATTTGTGGAGTAGCTAGCAAAGCCATTGCATGGTTGGGCGAGGGCCTACAAGCCCACATCTTTGATGGATGCTATCTTTAGGACCCCAGATATGATTAATGTTGTGCCCAAGACCCGAGCCTTTGTACCCACTAGACCCACTACACCATAGGGGAACCGAGACACTATACCACCATAGAGGGATGGAGGACATGGTAAGATGGATGAGGAGACCCAGAGGGACCTTAGGAGGAGGAAGTTGTGCGTAACGTGCCAAGAACCCTAGGCACCTGGGCACAAGTGCACCAAGGGCAAGGCCCACTACATTGAGATGTATTCGAATAGTGAGTCATTTCAGGAGTTTGAGGTTCAAGTAGATCCGAGAGATGAGGGAGGAAAATCATCAGGGGGAGCACCACCAACACCGCTACCACTTAGAGGGGGACCATTTGCTCCATCAGGGGAAGTTGTTGCTTCCCTTCATGGAGTTCCAAAGTATTTGACACTCAGGATTAGGGGGATGGTGCAGGGGCAACGAGTTTTAGTTCGGGTAGACAGTGGGGCCACTTACAAATTTATTGATTCCAAGATGGTGGAGTGTAGGGGAATCCACATAGAGACATTAAGGGGTTCTTGTTGGTGCTAGGAGACTAGACCATGTAGTGCACAAAATACGTTCCTGGGTTGATTGTGATGATGGGGAACTACTTGGTTACTGATCATTTTTTTGTAGTTGATGTCCCAAAGAGCAACATGGTGTGGGTGTCCAGTGGTTATACTCATTGGGGAGGGTCACCACTGAATGGTAGAAGTTAGAGATGGAGTTTATGGGGCCAGATGGGAAGCTAGTATTGTTGAGGGGGATACACTCTTTCCCACCCCAGACAGTTTCAGCACACCGGATGGAGGTAGATCTATGCCATGGGGGCATAGAATGGGCAGTTGAGCTAAGGGTTTCGAAGAAAAGGGCCTAGCCACAGTCAGTTCACCCAAACATACATGCCCTATTAGAGAGGTATCAGGGGGTTTTTGGGGATATCCCTCCAGGCAGGCCACCAAGCTGAGGGTTTGAACACACTATCGAGTTGGAGGAGGGAGTGCATGCAGTTATCACGACCTTTTATAGGCATCCCAAAGCCTATTGAGATGAGATTGAGAGGGCCATTCTAGAGTTGCTAAGATTGGAGCACATTAGGCCCAATTTGAGTCCCTTCGCTTCTTTTATGGTGTGGGTGAAGAAGAAGGATGGGACACTGCACATATGCATTGACTATAAGGCCCTCAATAAGAAGACATTGAAGAACATGTACCCTATTCCACACATTGATGAGTTGATGGACGAGCTTAAAGGAGCGAAATACTTCTCTAAGATAGATCTATGCTTGGGGTACCACCAGATTCGGGTAAGGGAGAAGGACATCCCTAAGACTGCCTTTCATTGCCACTATGAACATTTTAAGTTCTTGGTGATGCCCTTCAGGCTAACCAATGGTCAGGCTACATTCAGTCTTGTATGAACCACGTATTTCCTGGGCAGTTGTGATGCTTTTTCCTTGTCTTCTTTGATGACATACTCATTGATAGATGGATGTGGGAGGAGCATCTTCAACATTTGGAGGTAATACTTCACATACTAGAGGAGCAACAACTATAAGCGAAGATGTCCAAATGTGATTTTGGATTGACAGAGATGTTGTACCTTGGGCATGTGATTGGCCCAGAGGACAGAGCAAAGGAACACTAGGAGAAGATTAGGGCCATTTTGGATTGGCCAACACCCAGGAATGTGACTGAGCTGAGGGGGTTCCTGGGAATTTGTACATACTACAGGAGATTTGTGAGAGGATTATCACAACTTGCAGCACCCCTCATAGACTTATGGAAGAAAGGGGATTTTGAGTGGACATAGGTAGCATAGGAGGCGTTTGAGCATCGCAAGAAGGTCATGAGCAACTGTTCTATTTTGGCTTTGCCTGATTGCACTCAATTGTTTGTATTGGAGAGTTATGCTTCAGGTGAGGGAGGTTATGTTGACACAGGTAGGCCACCCCATAGCCTTTGAGAGTAGAAAGTTTCTACCCCATGATTGACTTCATTTATGACAAGGAGATGTTGGCCATGTTGCAAGCCCTGGCCAAATTTAGATAGTATTTGGTGGGGAACTGGTTCAAGGTGAAGACTGATCACAACAATCATCAATTCTTTCTGGAGCAGAATACATTGCAGGAGAGGAAACATAAATGGGTGAGCAAGCTCCAGGCTTACGACTTTGAGATTGAGTATGTAAATGGAAAGCACAACATAGTGGTAGATGCACTTTCCCAAAGTCCCCAATACTCTCTATGATGGACATTGCACATGATTTGAAGGCCCAACTCTTGGTTGAGTATTCCAAGGACAAACATGCCTGTGAGATACTAGAGGACACACATGGTGCTGATAGATTCTGGGTGATGGATGTTGTGATCTACTACAAAGACCGAATATATTTAGTGTCAGGATCCCAGGTTAGAGAGAAGGTTATGCAGGCAGCTCATGGCTACCCTCTTATAAGACATCTGGGTTTTCTCAAGACTTACTGTACCATCAATGAGTGTTTCTCTTTGCGTGGGCTCAAGGGAGTTGTGCTGAGGCACGTACAAGAGTGCATAACCTGTCAAAGAAATAAGGTGGATTTGTCACACCCATACAGTCTATTATAGTCTCTTCCCATTTCGGAGAGGAAGTGGGAGAGTGTGTCCATGGACTTCATCATGGTACTTTCGATGATACAGGGGAGAGAATTCATTTACGTGGTTGTAGATCACTTGACTAATTTTTCCCATTTCTTTGCGATCCCATCAAGATATTCAACCTCACAGGTGGTCAAGTTGTTCTTTTAGGAGGTGTTTTGACTACTTTGTTGGGTATGTGTTATAGTCTTTCCACAACTAAGCACACGCGGGGGGGTAAGAGGGGGGGCGTTAGCCCCCCCTTTGTGCTAGGCGCAACGGGGGGGTCATAGGGGGGGCGGTAGCCCCCCTTGTCGGGGTCCGGGGCAGCGCCCTGGCGAAAATTTTGGTTCCTTAATTTCCGCTGGGTAGTCTGCGTCCATGGTTTTGGGGTCCGATGGTTTTTTTGGCCCCTGGTATTTTATAGATCCGGTCAAGGGAACTATGGTTATGTTCTAATCCAGGGTTTATGGATTGGGGTTTATGTATGCTTCGGCATGTATATATGTGTTGTAACACTAAAAGGAATATAATGAAAAATCAAGCTGGTCGTCCCGATTTGGGATCCATGGGAAAATCTCTGTGTTTATCTATTTTATGTTTTATACTCTTGAAATTGTTTATTTTCTGTTATAATATTCGTGTGTAGATAATTTTTGTTCAGGGTTAAAACCTACATTTGGTATCAGAGCTATTTTGGCTTCAAGGGGACGCCTTTGTTGTTGAGGGTTTTTTGCTCGGGCCTGTGGTAGACCCTGTTCAGTGGGAGATCTACGGGAGCGATTATTGCGGTGAAAGAAGATGGCGAGTAGCGGGAAGATAGAGATCGAGAAGTTTAATGGTCACAGTTTTGAGTTGTGGAAGCTCAAGATGGAGAATCTGCTGGTGGATAAAGATCAGTGGATCGTGGTAGATCTGGGTACTAAGCCAACGAGAATGTCAGATGAAGACTGGAAGAAGCTGGATCGGAAGGTTAAGAGCACAATACGGTTGTGTGTCTTAGATTCAGTATTGTTGAATGTATCTGGGGAAGCTACGGTGAAGACCTTGTGGGACAAGCTAGGGACTTTGTACCAATCTAAGTCTCTGGTGAATAAGTTGTTCCTGCGGAAAAAGCTGTATAACCCGAGGGCCGAAGGATGGAGACTCTATGACGCAGCATCTGAACGCCTTCAATACCGTGGTAAGTCAGCTGTCGTCTGTTGATATTAAAATCTCAGATGAAGATGGGCGGTGACGATAATGCCAGGTTTCTACTCAGACCGTGAGCCACTGTTATTGCACAGTAGCAATATGCCAACCAATTCTGAATTTTGATGACATTGTCTCAGCCTTGCTGTCGGAGGAAATGAGATGGAGAAATATGGAGGGTCAAAATGGAGATGCCTTATCTGTACGAGGAAGGTCCCAAAATAGAAACAAGAATAAGGTTTCCAGTGGGAGATCTAAATCTAGAGGGAGATCTAAATCTCCTGGAAAGTTTGTAAAGGTGTGCTGGAAATGCGGAAAGGAAGGACACTACAAAAAGGAATGCAGATCTAAAGCTCCCGAGAAAGGAAAGGGATCTGATGAAGGTCCTTCTGCAGAGGCAAAAACCACCTCGGATGAAGGTGGGGATGTGTATTTGGCTTCTTCTTCAAATACACATGTAGATCACGAGTCATGGTTGATTGACTCAGGTGCATCCTTTCACTTCACTCCCCATAGGGAGTGGTTCTGCGAGTATGAGAAATATGATGGTGGTGATGTCTTCCTAGGGGATGATAGGAAGGCCTGAATCGTCGGACGTGGAAAAGTCAAGCTGAAGCTGCAAGGTGGAAGGATTAGAACACTTCCTGGTGTTCTGCATATTCCTGCATTGGCCAGAAATCTGATTTCTGTAAGCAAGATGGATGATGCAGGTGTAAAAACAGTGTTCGAGAAAGATGCCTGCAAGATGGTTCGAGGAGCACTAGTATTAATGCGGGGAGTTCAGACTGGAACTCTGTACAAGCTACAAGGTAGCACTGTTATTGATGGGTGTAACAGTTCTATGGTTCCTGAAAGTGGAGCGGAAAGCCTAGCTGTCTCTGGAGAAAAGACCATGCTATGGCATCAAAAGCTTGGACATATTGGAGAGAAGGGCCTTCGGATACTGCATAGAGATGGTATGGTAGAAGGTATGTCTAATTGTTCTCTGGATTTCGATTTCTGTGAACATTGTGTATATGGGAAGCAGAATCGGGTGAGTTTTCCTTCTGGTGCTAAGAGGGAAAACAAGATATTAGAACTTGTGCATAATGATGTGTTTGGACCTGTGTCAGTTCCATCACTGGGAAAGTCTGTGTACTATGTTTCATTCATAGATGACTTCTCAAGGAATACATGGATATATTTCTTGAGGAAGAAATCTGAAGTCTTTGACAAATTTAAAGAATTTAAGGCTCTGGTGGAAAAGCAGAAAGGGAAGAAGATAAAGGCATTGAGGACAGATAATGGTGGGGAGTTCCGCAAGAAGGAATTTGAAGAGTTCTGTAAGAACTGTGGTATAGCACGGCAGAAGACTACTCCATACACACTTCAGCAAAATGGAGTTGCAGAAAGAATGAATAGAACACTGATGGAAAATTCAAGAAGCATGCTCAGTGGTACCGGGTTAGGACAAGAATTTTGGGCAGAGGTGGTGGAGATTGCATGTTACTTAGTTAACATATCACCTTCATTAGCGTTGGAGGATAAGACCCCACATGAGGTATGGACTGGTAAGAAACCCTCTCTTTCACATCTAAGGGTATTTGGATGTGATGCATATGTACATGTTCCAAAGGAGAAAAGGACCAAGTTGGATAATAAATCTGAAAGGTGCATCTTTATTGGGTATAAGGATGGCTTAAAGGGTTACAAGCTTTGGAACCCAGAAACAAGGAAGGTTGTGTACAGTCGAGATGTGGTGTTTAGAGAAGTGAAAGATGTTGTTAAACATGAAGTCCTACCAAAGGAACCTGAGAAGATAGAGTTTGAGCTAAAGGAGGATGAATCAGACTCTACAACATAAGAAGACTCAGAAGATGAAGAGCCACAAACTCCAACTTTGAGAAGATTAGTTCGGGAAAGAAGGCAACCAGAAAGGTATAGTCCATCTGCTTTCTGTTCAGGTTTTGCCTTAACTATAACTGATGATGAACCCAGAACTGTCAGGGAGGCAGTAGATTCAGAGGATGCAAAACTCTGGAAGGAGGCCATGGCTGATGAAATGGCATCCTTGCACAAAAACGATGCATGGGATCTGGTGGAGTTGCCGGCTGGAAGGAAGCCCATTGGGAGCAAATGGGTGTTTAAGAAGAAGATGAATGTAGAAGGCAAGGTAGAGAAATACAAAGCTCGGTTGGTAGCGAAAGGTTATTCCCAGGTGCCGGGAATTGATTTTGGTGATATTTTTCTCCTGTTGCCAAAGTTACTTCTATTAGATTACTTTTATCTGTTGCTGCTGCATTTGATTTTGAGATAGAACAGATGGATGTGAAGACAACATTTCTTCACGCGGATCTAGAAGAGGAGATCTACATGAAGCAACCTGAAGGCTTTATGGTGAAGGGTAAGAAAGAACTAGTATGCAGGTTGAAGAAGTCTCTGTATGGGTTAAAACAGTCACCAAGGATGTGGTATCAGAAATTTGATACCTATATACGGGGACTTGGCTTCACCAGAAGCAAGGAGGATCACCGTGTTTATTTTAAATTAATTGGTGATCGTGTTATTTATTTGGTCTTGTATGTGGATGATATGTTGTTGATTGGAAATGACAAAGAAATTATCCAAGATTTGAAGACCCAACTGTTCTCCAAATTCGACATGAAGGATCTTGGTGCCGCAAACTATATTTTGGGCATGGAAATTAAGAGAGATTGGGCAAAGAGGAAGCTCTGGTTAAACCAGAGGAAGTATGTCGAGACTATATTGCAGAGGTTCAATATGCAAGATAGTAAACCGGTGAATGTTCCTATTCCTGTAGGTGTAAAGCTGTCTGCTGAACAATGTCCCAAGACACAAGAAGAAGAGGAGTATATGTCCCATGTTCCATATGCAAGTGCAGTGGGTAGCCTGATGTATGCAATGGTCTGTACTAGACCAGACATTGCACATGCAGTGGGAGTATTGAGCAGGTTTATGTCAAACCCAGGGAAGGAGCATTGGACAAAAGTGAAGCGGGTTTTCAGATATTTACGTGGCACTAGTGATTATGGCTTGTGCTACCAGGGAAGACCAGGATTGGAAAGAATGTTGGACATTCGTGGTTTTGTTGATGCAGACTGGGCTGGAGATCCGGACCAAAGAAGATCTACAAGTGGGTATGTGTTTAGCCTATTTGGAGGTGCAGTCAGTTGGATGAGTAAAAGACAGTCTGTAGTGGCTCTTTCAACTACAGAGGCAGAATACATAGCAGCCACTCATGCAAGCAAGGAAGCAGTTTGGTTGCAGAGATTGCGTTCAAGTATGGGGTTGGTACAGCAAGCTATAAGGATAGACTGTGATAGCCAAAGTGCAATTTTCTTGGCTAAGAACCCTACTTATCATTCAAAGACAAAGCACATTTATGTTCAATATCACTTTGTTAGAGATATGGTTGAGGCTAAAAGGGTGTTGCTGGTAAAGGTGGACACTTTGAAGAATGTTGCAGATGCATTGACAAAGTCTGTGAGCACTCAGAAGTTCTCTTGGTGTAGAGAAAAAATGGGTGTTGAAGAATTGGGCCAATGACTAAGCCCTCCTGTGGCCCCTCGTGGAAAGAAAACAACAAGTGGGAGAATGTTGGGTATGTGTTATATTCTTTCCACGACTAAGCACGCGCGGGGGGGTAAGAGGGGGGGCGTTAGCCCCCCCTTTTCACTGGGCGAAACAGGGGGGGCGGTAGCCCCCCCCTGTCGGGGTCTGGGGCAGCGCCCCGACAAAAATTTTGGTTCCTTAATTTCCGCTGGGTAGTCTGCGTCCATGGTTTTGTGCATGGTTTTGCACATGGTTTTGGGGTTCGATGGTTTTCGGCCCCTGGTATTTTTGTAGATCCGGTCAAGGGAACTACGGTTATGTTCTAATCCAGGTTTAATGGATTGGGGTTTATGTATGCTTCGGCATGTATATATATGTGTTGTAACACTAAAAGGAATATAATGAAAAATCAAGCTGGTCGTCCCGATTTGGGATCCAGGGGAAAATCTCTGTGTTTATTTGTTTTATGTTTTATGCTCTCGAAATTATTTATTTTCTGTTATAAGATTCGTGTGTAGATAATTTTTGTTCAGGGTTAAGACCTACATACTTTGCCTCCCAAAGAACACAGTCAGTGATAGGGACAGTAGATTCATGGGGGTCTTCTAGCAGGAGTTTTTCTGGTGATTGGGAACCAAGCTTATACCCAGCACCAACTATCACCCACAAATAGATGGGCATACTGAGATAGTGAATAAATGGTTGGAGAGTTACCTGCACAACTATGGCATGAGACAATAGAGGGCATGCATGAAGTGGCTACACTTGGGATATTTTTGCTACAACACTACTTACCACATGTCGATTGGTATGTCTCCCTTTCAAGCACTTTATGGTTATGATGCATTTCATTTTTTTGCCATGATATTTGGAGATAATAGGGCCCTAGGGGAAAAGGAATGGGTCCAAGAGAGCCAGGAGATTCTCAAGGTTCTTAAGGATAACTTGCAGGTAGCACAAAATCAACAAAAGATGTACATCGATGAGCATAGAGTGGAGAGACAGTTCGAGGTAGGGGACATGGTCTACCTACATTTGCAGCCTTACCAACAATCTTCACTCAAGTATAAAGGGGAGGAGAAGCTCAAGAAATGATTCTATGGGAAATATAGGGTGACTAAGAGATTTGGAGAGGTAGCTTACGAGTTGGAGTTACCCCTAGAGAGTAGAATTCACAACATATTTCATGTCTCTTTCCTAAAAAAGGTGTTGGGGAAGCATGTTATGAAAATCTTTGAGTTGCTTCTGTTGGATGA
Organism: Pinus albicaulis; assembly: GCA_034641835.2. Lineage (NCBI taxonomy): Eukaryota > Viridiplantae > Streptophyta > Pinopsida > Pinales > Pinaceae > Pinus > Pinus albicaulis. The sequence goes on from CM076571.1 coordinate 744,898,603, forward strand.
TGAGGAACACTTGATATTGACACTCAAGACCATATTGGAGACCATGGAGAGGAAGCTAAGAAATAGGGTCATCCAGGAGCACTTGGTAAAGTGGAAAGACTTGCCAGTGGAGGATGCCATGTGGGAAAATGAGCAGATTTTGCATGTTAAATTTAGATAACCATGGTGTGTTTTATGCTTAATGAAAATTTACTTCAATCTTTCTTAGGCCTGATTCAATTTAGTAATCACATAAATATGAATGTAAAATGCTAATAGAACACAATAATAGATCAATAGAAGATAAACCAATAATATAGATCAAATTTTACAATTCTTCTTGTCCAGCAAAGATATAGGATATTGTGCGTTATGACAGTCAACAGGATGCATCAGCGAACAAATTCTTTCTCAACATCAGATCAGCCAACCCTCCAAGTGTCACACATAGCCCTTAAAGACAACTCCAAAAGTTAATGCAAGTTAACAAAAGAATCCCTCATCCAAATTTCTGGCATCCATTTCCAGCATCATCCAGATTTCTGGCATCCAGATTTCCAGCATCCATATTTCCGGCATCCATTTCTAGCATCCATATCTGGCATCATCCTATTTCCGGCATCTAGATTTCCGACATCCATTTCCAACATCCATATTCGGCACCATCCTCTTTCCAACGTCCAGATTTTGGGCATCCATAATTACACATGAGAGAGAGAGAAGCCTCTTGTACAAAACAATAAGATCATGAGGAATGTGTGTGACGAGTTGATGATGAAATGGACGTCATCTCTCTCCAATTTATATCCATCAATGAGGGTGTGTGACACATCTGTAGGGCTTGTGAGCCTACATTATAAATTTTACCGACCTTGCACATGTGTGGAAAATAAAATCAAAATATATGTTCTGCTCATCCAAACTAGATGATCTTTAGATCAATCTTGCACCTCTTCTAAAGAGGAATCCAAAAAAAATATAATCATCATCATATGAGTAGCACAACATGGAGTTTTGACCTAGTTGCCCAAAATTAACAGCACCCAATTTTATAGTTGCTTGGGGATAAAGAACATTTGGGAGGGGAGAATTGTAATGTCCCTTCCTAAATAATTTTGATAATATTACCACAAATTTTCCATTTTGCTTTTGGGGGCCTAAGATAATTTTGGAGAGGAAACGTAGGACAAGGGGGTCGAAATTTTTGCCTTAGTGGAATGTGGGGGCCTACTCCCCAACTAATATGCACTCCTTGAGGAGAGAAAAATTGTATGGCCAAGGGAAGAGGTTTGAATTGCCTAGTGAGGGGCCCATATGGAGGAAATGAAAAAAAATTATAAATAGGAGAGAGGAAGCAACATTTGAGGCTTTTTGATAATTTTACAATTGAAGTGTTGCTCTAGCTGTTTAGCAGAGTTACATATTCTTGTTGAACACAAGAGTTTCCCAAGGAGGAAGCTCAACCTTTCTTTGGTGGACTTTGAGTACCACCCTAGGAAGGATTCTTCATCAGTTTTAGGAGTTGGAGAGAGGGCCACACATGTGGTATGGTTTCTGGGCCAACTGATACAAAGTTCAGGAGGCCACATAGAGAGTTGAGGAGGAAGAGCTAGAGTTGGGAGCTGTAGCATTGTCGAAGTAATTTTTGGTCAATTCTAGGAAAAAGGAGGAAGATTTACAAGGGTAGAATTCAACATACAACATCAAACTGATTTTCCGGAGGAGAAACTACGTCATCCTACCCAAAAACTGCACAGTCATTATGGAGGCACAATTGCAAGGTGACACGTGAAGGTATTTTGAGAGCTGCGTTTCTTGGGGTTGGTTTGGGGTGAAATTGAGAAGAATTTTCCAGCCATTTTGGGACAAGCATTCCAACATCAGTCATAGTTCTAGTTTTTCTTCACTTAGAGGAGGGTCAAGGAATTTGGGGCCATTTTTGGAGCATCAAAACCAGGGCAAACCCTTTCTGGGTTTTTCTGTGTTTTTGACAAGGATTCCATGACTAATTTATCAAAGTTTTCTAAGTAGTTAGGAGGGGTCAAATCAGGGTATCAACACAACCAACAGTGCAAAAATCACAAGGCCAGTGCAAATTTTTAGTGGGAAAATTCTAGCAGCAATTTCGCATTGATAGAACATCCACCTAAGGCTTGTAGCTTGCCTTGTGAAAGCCATGGTGCACATTTTATTTTATTTTATTTATTTATTGTATATTGTACTCCAACAAGATCTTATAATAAAATTTTCCCATTTTGGCGTGTTTGGAGCATTTCTATTTTATGGGTGTTTGCTGAAAAATAATTGTGTTCAGTTTATTGCATGTTTTTGTTATCGTTGTTAATTTTTCCATTGGGATTATTACACCTTGAGAGGCTTGATCAACATATCAAGTCATATTTGAAATATAAGTAAAGTAATCCTTGCAGATCGAAGGACATTATTTAAAGCACACATGAAGAGCCTTGGATACACCTTCATCAAATGATAAAATGATAACATACTTTGAGCAGCTTTTGAGTTGAAAGTAGAGTTCATTCATGATGACATTAATTGAGCATTCTTCAATCCTTTGTTGAAACAATAGTCACTCTTGAAGCATAGTTGAAGACCAACACTTCAAGAGTTGTTTTGTTGAAGCAATCACCCAAGTTGGAGTATAGTTGAAGACCAGTGCATAGAGACTTGTTTTGTTGGAGCAGTCATCCTTGGAGCATAGTTGAAGTCAACACTTGAAGACATGTTTTGTTGGTGCAACCATAAAATTTTTTCTGAAGAAAACATGAATTGTTTGTAGAGGTAGATTTGAGAGCACTTTCCAGACCTATCTTGGATACATTTTGAAGTATTTGAAGTTTTTGATGGAGGTTTGAAGCAGTATTGAATTCACCTTAAGGGATTGAAGCAAAATGAGAGGGTTGGGTCCCTAAAGGACTAGAGTTGTCATACAAGGTTGGAGCTTGGATTTGTAGTTGAATATTAGAGTCCTCATTCAGGGTTGAAGTCTTGAAGGAGTTAAAGATTTTGTTGTACAAGTTGGAGCTTGGGTTTTTAGAGTCCTTAAATTCATTAATAAAATTATTTTCTTGTTGCACATCTTGTGTTTTGGTTTAACTGGTGATTATAACTGGCATAATATAACAATTGTAAAGAAATGTTGATTCAACCCCCCTCTCAATATTTCCAACACTAGCACACTTACATTTTTACACCTTGCAATATTTTTATTTACATGCTAGAATGAATTTTTCACAATGCAATGTTATTGTTGATAATTTGGTTTTTTATGATAGAAGGAAATCTAACATCTGTTAGATTTCCTTCACCTTGGAATGTTCTTAATAGAAATGTGCTTGTGTTTGTGTTAAAATGAAATATAGCATGTGTTAGATTTCTTTTGGCATGCAATGTTGTTGTTGGTAGTATGCTTGTATTTGTGCTACATGTAAAGCTAACACTCATTAAATTTATTTCACCTTGCAATGTTGTTACTGGAAATTTGCTTGTGTTTAGGCTAGAAACTATGCTAGATTTCATTTTCTCTGTAATATTTTTGTTGTCTATTTGGTTTTTTATGATAGAAGGAAATCTAGCACGTGCTAGATTTCCTTCACCTTGGGAATGTTATTGGAAATGTGTTTGTGTTTGGGCTAGAAGTTGTGCTAGATTTATTTTGCTCTACAATATTTTTGTTGTCAATTTGGTTGTTTCTTATAGAAGGAAATCTAGCACGTGTTAGATTTTCTTCACCTTGGTAATGTGCTTGTGTTTTTGTTAGAAGGAAATATAGCATGTGCTAGGTTTCTTTTGGCATGAAATGTTGTTGTTGGTAGTATGCTTGTATTTGTTCTACATGTAAAGCTAACATGCATTAAATTTATTTTACCTTGCGATGTTGTTATTGGAAATGTTCTTGTGTTTGTGATAGAAGTTGTTCTATATATCTTTTTCCATGCAATGTTGTTGTTGGAAATATGCTTTTTTTTATGTTGGAAGAAAATCTAACACGCTAGATTTATTTCACCCTACAGTGTTGTTGGCAATATGATTTTGTTTATGCTGGAAGCAAATCTAACACGCTAGATTTCTTTCACCCCACAATGTTTTTGTGTGCTTGTGTTTTTTCTATGCTTAAATCTAGCACGTGTTAGATTTTCTTCACGTTGCAATTTTTTTTATTGGCAACATGTTTCAATTTTGGCTCGAAAGAAATCTAGCATGCCTTAGATTTCTTTTTCACTGTAATGTGGTTGTTGACAATATGCTTTTTTTGTGCTAAAAGTAAATCTAACATGTGGTAGATTTATTTTATCTAGAAATGTTGTAGTGTGTTTGTGCTAGAAGTAAATCTAGCATACATTAGATTTCTTTCACCCTTCTATGATTTTATTGACAACGTGTTTCAAAATGTGTTAGAAGGAAATCTAGTGTGCACTAGATTTCTTTTGCATTGCAATGTTGTTGTTGGAAATTCAATTGTTTGTGCTAGAAAGAAATCTAGTATGCGCCATATTTCCTTCACCACAATGATGTTATTGGCAATGTGCTTGTGATTGTGCTAAAAGGAAATATAGCATGTTCTAGATTTCTTTTGCCCTAGAATGTTGTTGGTAATATGTTTGTGTTCATGCTATAACAAAATATGGCATGTGCTAGATCCTTAACCCCTACAATGTTATGTGTTTGTGTTTGTGCTAGAAGGAATCTACCACACACAGGATTTCCTTTGTCTTGCACAAGGTATTTTTGATAATATGCTTGTTTGTGCTAGAAGTAAATATGATATGCAATATTTTTCTTTCACCCTACAATATTGTTATGTGCTTTAGTTTGCGAAAGAAGGAAATCTATCATGTGTTAGATTTCATTCACCTTGCAATGTTGTTATTAGTGACATGTTTGTGTTTGAGATATAAGTACAAATAGCATGTTAGATCTAATTCACCTTGCAATATTGTGATTGGAAATATGCTTATGTTTGTCATAGAAGAAAATCTAACATGATATAGATTTTTTTTACCCTACAATATTGATGTTGCCAATATGTTTGTGTATGGTGGGAGGAATTCTAGCATGCACTAAATTTATCTTGTAATGCAATATTGTTGTTAGCAAGGTGCTTTTGTTTCTACTAGAATAAAATCTAGTATGCAATAGATTTGTTTTGCAATGCAATATTGTTGTTGGCAACGTGCTTGTATTTGTGCTAGAATGAAATATAACCTGCATTGGATTTCTTTTGCAATGCAATATTGTTGGAAATTTACTTGTGTTTGTGCTAGAAGGAATTTGATCATGCATTGGATTTTGTTTGCCCTACAATGTTCTTGTTGGCAATGTGCTAGAAGTAAATCAAGCATAGGTTAGATATATTCAACCCTACAATGTTGTTTATGGCAATGTGACTATGCTTGTGCTAGAAGAAACTCTAGAATGTGTAAGATTTTTTTTACTTTGCAATGTTTTTGTGAGTAACATGCTTCTATTTATGCTAGAAGGAGATTTAGCATGTGGTGGATTTCGTTCGCCTTAGAATATTGTTGTTGGCAATGTGCTTGTGTTTGTGCTAGAAGGAAATCTATCATGTGCGATATTTATTTGACATTGTAACATTGCTTCTATCAATATGCTTATGTTTGTAGTAGAAGGAAAGATATTGATTGTTAGCTTTCATTTGAGGTGCAATGTTGTTGTTCGAAATGGGCTTCTATTTGCGATAGAAGGAAAGCTAGCACACATTATATTTCCTTCATAATGTAATGTTTTTATTAGAAATATGTTTGTTTCTATGCTAGAAGGGATGCTATAATGTGTTAAGTTTCCTTCATCTTGCAATGTTATTGTTGAAAATGTGTTTGTGATTGTGATAGAAGTAAATCTTGCATACGTTAGATTTTTTTCGCAATGCAACATTATAGTTGGAAATGTGCTTGTATTTGTGTTAGAAGGAATTATAGAATGCACTAGATTTCTTTTTTCTTGTTTCAAAAAGAAAGCTATCATGATTTCACCCTCACCAAGGTTAGTTCTTTGATATTGTTCTTGGAAATGCATTTGTGATTATCCAAGAAGGATACCTAGTGATTACTAGCTTTCTTCTAGACACCATTACAGTTATGCAACCAATGCTCTAGGGGTGATATTGTCTCAATAATCACAATGGTTAGAGTTATAGCTTTTGATGTGCCCTTTTATTGAATTTGGAAAAATTTATGGAGATAAATGATAGTGCAAAAGAATTGTATATAGATATATGTTGTTGTTGGCACTACATTTGTATTTGAGTTGGAAGGAAAGATAATGGTATAGCTTTACTTTTGGCACAAACACAATAATCCAATCATAATTATTTGATCCACGGAGAATAATGTGATCTTTGCATAATTTTGAAGTTTATGAATAAATGTATTATTGAGGTACATACTATATTTTGCTTCCAATGCAAATGCATGCAACTTTAAAGTATCAAGCACAATTTTTTAACATGCATTGTTTTTCTCTGTATTTTGTTCTATAGTTATGAACTTCCAAAAACAATTTCAGTAATGTTTGGATGCATAATATAAGACTCTTCATCATCAACATAAAAATCTAGGAAAACTCAAATCTATACTTTTCAAGGACCTAAGGTTAACATCCTTTTGTATCCATCCTAAATAGTATGTCCTTAGATGTGTATAGGTAGGGAGTGCTAACATTGGAACTAAATATTTGTAAAATGCGATTTATTTTCTTTTATAATAAAAATGAGAATTATCTAGTATTTACAATACCAAAACTTTTATTTGGAAGAAAACCTCTAGTTTGGATTTTGATTATCAAGTTCAAACATCAAACATCCTCACTAGGTGAAAATATAATTTCTCTTTTTCATGGGGCTTTTAGACATCTTATGTAGCATCAATCTCGAAATTTCTTAGATTTTCCAAAGGACCATGTTTTGGTTCTTCAATTTGTACAAATTTCTTATGATCATTATTCATACACATGCATTTAGACTACAAGTGTCATTTCTAAAGTTAAATAGGAACTTGGTGGTTTGATATCAACTGATATTTGTCATTCAAAACTTTTATTTGGAAGAAAACCTCTAGTTTGGCTTTTGATTATCAAGTTCAAACATCAAACATCCTCAGTAAGTGAAAAAATAATTTCTCCTTTTCATGGGCCTTTTATACATCTTATGTAGCATCAATCTTGGAATTTCCTAGACTTTCCAATGGACCATGTTCTGGTTCTTCAACTTCTACAAATTTCTTATGATCGTTATTCATACACATGAATTAAGACTACAAGTGTCATTTTAGAAGTTAAATAGGAACTTGGTGGTTTGATATGAGCTGATATTTGTCATTCTATGATACTATCTACATCTCTAATTGCATGGTCTACATATATGTTTTTTGTGTAATTTGCATGTAAAGTACTTTTTGGTAGTAGGACTAGATGGTGGGGAACAATGTTTCATTACATACAATATGGATACCATACTATTTAAATTGTTGCATCTATATTACTTTTTTGAAAGTTGTGTGTTTTTGCAAAAATATAAAATCACACTTTACATGGTTCAACGTTTTAATTACAATTTATGGTTTAATTGTTGTTACACAATTGGTACAAGCTAGAAAGGAAAATATGATTTTGGAAAAATGGGACTATTTTGATATCCTTATTAATGATCAATTCATTGGGCTAAGAAGGGTCAAATCTATGGAGTCTGGAACTTATTATGTCAGAGAAAGGGTTAATGCATGTTTGTTTCAATATTGATAATTGATGTCACTCAACCACATTTGATGGAGGAGGACGTTGATGAAGGGGACATACGTCCATGGAATATCAAGGATTTGAGGCACAACATAGGTAAATCAAAATATTGAAGCATGTGTTGAAATATTATTGATAGTATAATACATTTTTTTAAAGTAAATACTAACCTTATTTACATTTGTTTATAGGTGCAAACGTTTCTTCTACATTTTTTGTTGGAGACAAGGTAGATCTTCTTCAACATGGAGTGAAGGTGGGTGAGGGCTCCATATTCAATACAAAGCTTGGGCATAAAGTGCATGGAAATATGGTAAATAAAATATGCATAGTGGTTAAAATTGAGAAGGTTTTAAAACATGACATTTCTCTACCACATCCAACAAGATTTGAGCATACACTAGGGGGTGCATTGGAATCTTATGAGATTTGGACAGAATCAAATTTGAAACCTCACTATCAGGATAATGCCATAAATGTTCCCTAAGATAGGGTTAGATTCATATTTACAAAGGTTTCTCTTACACATGAGGGAACAAGCATGCGCATTGCCAAAGGAATGCCAATTAATGTCTGTGAGGATGACATTGTTGAAGGTGAAACACTGGGTGAAATGGAATTTAGTAGTTTTTTAGGAAGAAATAGAGGGAAATTGTGAAATATGCAGAATTGGGATAATTCTATACATTATTTGGTTATATGGCCAATAAATAAGTTGGTGGACAACAAAGGTGTGATATTAAGGGTTAAGGAAAAGTTCAAGGAGCCACCCAAGGAAATGATGATATGGGATGTTATAGAGGATGCAAATCCCTTAAAAGAATGGGATGGGTATATTTGTAATGAAAAAGATATAAACTCAATTTATATGCATGTAACAAGGCTATATAAAAGGAATAAATGAGTTATGGCTACAAATTGCAAAATTTCAAACAAAAATAGATGAAGTGAAAGAAATTTGACTTTTGGCAGCAGATGTATGTTGTAGAAAATATTGTCTTTAGCATGTGGATAGGAAGGCCATTGCAGGTGCTAGAAGGGGTATGAGACAAATAAATAAAAATGGTCTGAGGGAAATTGTCTTGAATTCACTCATGTCAAACACAGTCATTTCAAGGAGCCATGGCCATGGCCTACCACCTATTGCTAGAAATGTAAAGTACATGAGATTTAATGTGAATATTATTTGTAAGAAAGCATGGTATAAGATACATAAGATTCCTCAAAGAACATTCTATAACTACCATAATTATTTCCAACATGGACATATCAAAGCTATTCATGGTAACACCGACACATGCAAAGCATGAGCACACACTGTGGCAGCCATAGAAATATTGCACAAAATTGTAATGGTTAATTTAGATTTTTCACCAAACCAAACATGTCAAGTTGAAGAAGATGGAACATCTGCTCCTTTAAGATTGCTTCCTTCGACTTACAGACAAAATTATTTGTTAAAATAGATCAATGAGGCTCTTCAAAAGATCAATTACCCACCAATATCATAGTCAAAAATGAGCAAGATATGGAATACTAAGTTTCGAGATGTGGCATTTTCAAAGAACACCAACTTCAGTAAATGCAGTGAATGTATTGTGTTGAAAACACAGATGAAGTCAACAACTACAAAAGAGTTGGAAGAAAAGGCATGAGCTAGGCTGAAAAAACATAATAAGATTGCTATGTGTGGAAGATATTGCTACTATGCCCATAGAATTATGTCAAAGAGGTTTCCAAAGGAGTATTTGAGCATTATCTATGATAAAATGGATAAAACAAAGACTTCAATACCAAGGCTACATGTCAAATCAAAATCTATTGTAGGAACAAATTTAGGTTTTTCATTGATAGATATGCTAACACATGGGCATAAGATAGGAGGTTTTGGTCATTTCTCCCTACCATTTGTATGTATGGGATCACAATTTACTATTACATCCCTTGCAAAGTGCTTAAGGGACCTTGAAGTCCCACAAATTGATATGTATGGTGATATACTTTAAGAGAGTGGAAGTTCAAGAAACCCATTTACAAATGCATTACTTGACACCTCTATTTACTCATAATTTCAAGTGTACAAGGATGATTTTATATCTCATGGAAGATCAAAGAGTCAAAATGTTAATTTTAAAGTTCTTCCTCACATTTTTTTTTACATTTGGACAATGCAACAAGTGTTAATAATAATCACTATCTTTTCATCTTTTTATCACTTTTAACTGCACTTGGTGTCTTTATCACTATTAAGGTTGGATTATTGCCTGTGGGGCACATCGATGAAGACATAGATGGAACCTACAGAAGAATGTATTCCGACCTAAAAATTAAAGATATATATTATTTACATGAAAAGATGGATACATATCGCATAATTGAAGAAAATTGAGTGTTTCCACCTACAATTATTGACAGGGTCTATGACTTCAAAAGTTTCCTTAATGGATACATCAAGGACGGAAAAAATGCACTAGTTGGACATATTAATGTTCAATACTTCCAATTTATTGTACACTTTGATATTCCAGTACTAAGGTACAAAGAATCCATTAGAGATATTGAGTGGTCCAAACCAGTTGAGTTATGGAGTATAGATGATGAAGGTCGATCTATCATTCCCATATGGAACCCATATTTCTTAGCTTCTAAAAAGAATGATGCATATTTCAAAGAACTAAAGGAAGCGATAACATCATACATAAAAATGTGGAAAGTCACTATCAGGAATGAGGATTCACCAATTGTTACAAACGAATGGAAAAATAAAGTAGTGTATTTGGAAATAGCTCTTGATACATTAGATGGAATCTATAGTTATCATATAATAATAGATGGAAGTGATTAAACTTTTGAGGATTTCTGGCCCAAGACAAGGCACATTGTTGATTTTGATCGTAATGCACTCCATGTGATCTCAAGTATTATGGATGAAGATTTTGATAATGCAATAGATGAAGCAATATATGTTGGGCCCAAATGCAACAAGCCAAAGCCAACATTCAATCCAAAGATTGATGTTGAGAAAGGAAATATGTTGCTAGTTAGATCAGAAAATGATGATGCAGGAGAGATAATTTGGATGGAAAAATCCATCTCACATATATTTAGGGATAATGAAAGTGAGAACCTTCATGTAAAGGTTGATTGGTGGAAGCCTATTTTAGGGAAATACAATGGAAAATTTTCAGAGAAATATTGGATACCAAATCCTGGTGACACATAACTTGGCTATATTCCAATTAATACCTTAGCGTGGGCATGGATGCCAAAGAAAGAACATTGCAAGAAGACCAGGATAAATAAATATGGTGTAGAAGTTGTTCTTGATCTACTTGAGCAAATATCTTAAGATTAGGTTTTTATATGATTCATGAATGTAATCTTTTTTTTGAAGGATCTATTAATATACATTCAGACACTTTACAATATTTTTTGTATATCAAATATTCTCTTCATATTATTTTTGGAGGAGTTTCATATTATTGAATATTTCAATGTAATCATGTGGTGATACAAATGACATGACAGTGCCATAAAATATTTAAGTTTTCAAAGCTTTTTTTGACCAACATGACTTCTCACCATATCAAATATACATAATCAAATTCAATAATGCACTTAAAAAAACATCTTCTAAACTTGGTCTATTAAAACAATAGTGGAGTAGCTAGTTAGTATTCTATTTAATATAAACCATTTAAACACTGGATGAAAAAATGTTAGACACTTGTAATAAAGTTTGAAGTGAGTTTTCCTTAATATTCCTTATTATAATTGATATAAATCAAATTTGTTGTTTTTTTGCACTCTAATTTATAAAAAAATGATTTTGATCATCAAACAACACAACTAGACTTATAAAATATAAAATATTTCCTCTTATAGATTTTGAAGTGGTGCAAACATTGTACTAGTATAATAAATTTGTACTCAACATAGGAAAAGTAGTTAGTGTCAATTTAAAATGGTTAATAATAGTAAGAAAGGAAATATTAATATATTGTTAAATAACTTTATAGGTAAGAATCTTTTTACAAAATCTATTATTCACGAGTCAAATTTAATACATGAATATAAATATTAGTGATAATAGAAATAATGTAATGAATATAAGTTTTAGATGAATTTCAATATGTTCTTTTAAATATAATATCCTTAAACACTCCACGAATAAAAACTAAACATTTGTAATAAATAGTTTAGTCAATTTTCTCTCTTTCCTCTTGTATTTGAAAATAATCAAATTGTATTACTTTGTTACTATTCTAATTCATGATTGATTTTGATAATTAAAATGATTAGTAATTGAGTCAAGAGACGGGGCTTATTCTACAACCTAGTATGAGGGGATGTGTAAGTCAAACTATACTTTTTTTTTTAAGGATCTATATATATATATATATATACATTCAGACACACTTTTCAATATTTGTTGTATATCAAATATTCTCTTCATATTATTTTTGGAGGAGTTGTATATTATTTAGTATTTCAATGTAATCATGTGGTGATACAAATGACATGATAGCGCCATAAAATATTTAAGTTTTCAAAGCTTTTCTTGACAAACATGACTTCTCACCATATCAAATATGCATAATAAAATTCAATAATTCACTTAAAAACAACATCTTCTAAACTTGGCATATTAAAACAATAGTGGAGTAGCTAATTTGTATTCTATTTAATATAAACCATTTAAACACTTAATGAAAAAATGATAGATACTTGTAATAATGTTTGAAGTGAGTTTTCCTTAATATTCCTTATTATAGTTGATATAAATCAAATTTGTTGTTTTGTTGCACTCTAATTTATAAAAAATGATTTTGATCATTGAACAACACAACTAGACTTATAAAATATTTCCTCTTATAGATTTTGAAGTGGTGACAACATTGTATTAGTATAATAAATTTGTACTCAATATAGGAAAAGTAGTTAATGTCAATTTAAAATGGTTAATAATAGTAAGAAACACAATATTAATATATTGTTAAATAACTTTATAGGTAAGAATATTTTTACAAAATCTATTATTCATGAGTCAAATTTAATACATAAATATAACTATTAATGAACATAAATAATGTAAGGAATCTAAGTTTTAGATGAATGTCAATATGTTCTTTTCAATATAATATCCTTAAACACTCCAATAATAAAAACTAAACATTTGTAATAAATAGTTTAGTCAAATTTCTCTCTTTCCTCTTGTATTTGAAAATAATCAAATAGTATTACTTTGTTACTATTCTAATTCATGATTGATTTTGACAATTAAAATGATTAGTAATTGAGTCCAGAGTGGAGAGGATCATTCTACAGCCTAGTATGAGGGGATGTGTAAGTTCCACTATAATTAAAGAAAAAATGAATATGTTGTAAAGTAATTATAAGTATAAAAAAATGTGTGAAATTTGATCCCTCTAGGCTCAAGTTAAATCCGTATTTAAGATGGATATATGCTCGTATATATTGGACACATTACTATGATAGTTTTTCATTAAATAAATTTATACTCAATATATATCTTGCATATTAATATACTATTCATTAAGTCTCAATTAAATTAGTTTTTAACACAAAAGTACAAATAATAAATAATAAATAAATTATACTACTACTCTCATTCAACATTTAATCCCTCTAGGCTCATGTTAAATCTGTATTTACGATGGATCTATGCCGGTATATATTGGACACATTACTATGATAATTTGTCATTAAATAACTTTATACTTAATATATGTCTTGCATATTAATCTATTATTCATCAAGCAAGTCTCAATTAACTTAGTTTTTCACACAAAAGTACAAATAATAAATAATAAATAAATTAAACTAGTACACTCATTCAACATTTAAATTGATCGTAAAAAAATATTTTCTCCTATCAACTTTAAAATGGTTCAAGCTTCCTACAATAGTATGTAATGATGATGGTGATAATGATGATTATCATCCACTAAGACAAAATATGGTATATAAGAATCCATAAAGATATTACTCAAAATTATTTAAAATTTTATTGTTATGCTCAAAAAGCATTAAAATAAGTATTTCAAGATCAACATAATTTTGTTTAGTTCAAAAATCAAGAAGGTTGGTAGCACCACAAATATTTTGAAATTTAAATCCAATATGAGTATAAACTGGATGACCTAAGAGGTTTTTTCATCTTCAACCATATTAATAGTGTTGCAAAGGTGATATACTTTTAAATTGTGCCAACCTTGTCTTAGTAATAATTGCAAATTAACTCATACATGATATTTAATACATCAGATTATAATTAAATGGGCTAATATTAGCAACATACACAACATTCTTTTCATAAAGTTAATAATAGTAATATACACAACATTCTTTTCATAAAGTTAATAATAGTAATGTAAATAACATTATTTTAATAAGGCAACTTTAACAAACCTATCTTTTAGTACAAACCATAAAAAATCTTAAAAGAGATAATGTAAGGAATCCAAGATTAAGATGTGAAAGATTTGCTTTTGCAATTTTATATAAATTTGTTATATATAGTTTACCATGATAAAATTTTCACCAAAAAAACGGTTAATATCTACATTAAAATTAGTAAACTAAGTGATCTTATAATTCCACATTTTGAAAAAACTTAATCTAGTTAAATTTCTAAATTCTAGATCAACTGAATACTTCCAAATTTAATGAAATATGTGTTATAATCATAAATCACATGTGACCATCATATGTCATAATTGTAGATCACATGCATAATAAAACTGAAATAAAATACTGATTTTTGTCCTTACTTTTTCCTCTGTTCTTTTGTACATGCACCAGGTCAGTTGCCACACCCGAAAAACGCCCATTTCCTTCTCTTAAACAACATACACATAGACATAGTGTACATCACGAGACGTACACTAACATACGACATATGACACCATACAATACACGCACCCACACCAGTATATGACACATACACCTACACTTGGTGTACAATACAACACCACACATACACCTACATCCAATGTACAACACACCACAATACATATGCATACATAGAGTACAACACAATGAATACACGTGTCATGATACCATGACTACAACATGCACATACATAGTACTACATGTCTGCAACACAACATGTACGACATGTGCATAATACCACATGTATACTAGTTCCATATGCACAACATGTACACAGTACCACCTTTACACAAAACAACCTTCACAACATGTTCACAAAATCACATGTACACAACACCACCTACACAACGTGTACACAACACCAAATATACACTACACCATCTGTATAATGTGTACACAATACCACATGTACACAAGACCACATGCAAGACATGTAAATGACACCACACGTACATAGTGCCACATGCACGACATGTACATGGCACCACCTACACATAGAACCACATGTACAACATGTACACAACACCACATGCACACAACACCACTTGTACAACACACACCCAGCATCATATGTACATAGCACTGCATATGCAAGATGTGCACAGTACGATAAGTATACAACACCACATATTTAACATGTATATAGCACCATCTATACCTAGCACTGCATATGCAATATACACACAACACGATATATATAACAAGCATACAACATCATATGTACACAATACTACATATGCAACATTACACATCACGATAGGTACAATCACTAAATATACAAAATGCACTACATATACACAACAATAGCGCTACACATCCAAAACCATAAACTAACCCCAAAAGAAACATGGCTTCTAGTGTCTTTCCACTATCCATGCTTATCCTAGCATGCCTCATATCTCACTACTTTCACTTTCGATGATCTACTTGTCAACATTATCTGTCCATCACATAAACATAGGCATAATACAAGCATATAATATCAATTCATGCCCACATGATATTGACCTCATAGATTTTTCAAGGCTACTCTGCATTCATCATAGCCAAGAACCTCTCCATGCCATTCAGCCACATAAGCAATCCTTCCTTCACAAGAATGATTCCCTAACAACCCTGTTAGACAGTGATGTAGATACATACATAAATACATATATAATCATTAGCATAAAACAATCGACATCCTATCATATAATGACATACATACATACATACATACATACACGTATACATATAAAAACATCAACATAATCATGATCACAACACAATTGCTAGATATCATAAGGTCTAGCTTGAGACAACTTCCTTTATTCGTGCACACCATGCACAACGTTGAGAACAACAATTCCTAACATAGCCAAGGCATCTAACACCTCAGATCCATTCACATGTTACCTTTCTCATGATTATTCTGCAACTGTCTATTTACCTCAATGGACCCAGCCAATCCAAATAGATGTCATATTCTTACCTTTAGTTTCCCTTATATATGCACTAGGCTTCATCTGAGTCTTTCATTACCAGTTGGGTACCACACAGCTCTCCCCGAGCTCTGTAAAATTTCCTCTTTCCCAAACAATTCCCAAGACTCTTAGAACATAAAAATAAAGAGCAATAGCAAGCAAGAAGAATATGATGAAAACCAAAATTAATACTTCACCAAAGAAAATGTCGCAAGGCCTTGCACCAAACATAAAGAAAACTACAAATCAAGCTCAAAAAATCACAAAATACCAAAGCACAAGACTTAGCAACAAACACCATGACTCAATCCCATGGTCCCCAATGCTTCCAAAGGAAATCTCAACCTGAGACTTCTCCAAGATTTCATGGTGGTCTCTTGCCGTATAATCCCTTGCATCATACTTCCATAACCACACAAATTTCAGTGCATAAATAAGTATAACAACATACCAGTTATCATACTTTTTTGGACCAAGCACGTTTCCATGTAACTAGACACTCATGACAATCACATGTTACAAAGATCAAGACAAAATATCTATTAATTTTAAGTCAACATTTACCAAATATAACAACCATGTCATAATCCACAATCATCTCACATTCATTGGTCATAATACATAATGCTACAACTATCACCTACTTACACTCAATTACATATCATCTGGCCCAAAACATATGTGTTAGTACAATATTCTTAAAAAATTATCCTTTCTTCATGCAATCTTATAAACATGTACTCATATCATGCAATTAATAAAAAATACAAACAAACTATAAATTTACCATGTTAGATAAATCAACTAGATGACACAATAGACACCAAACACTCAAGACTAAATATATGACATAATCAAACAATTAAGAAACAAGTAGGCAACGTAAGCAAACTCATACCATAATGTATCTCAGGGGAGGCTATATTGTCTTCACAATCAATCTAGATTCTCACAAAATAACTTCAAAACACCTCAATTCAACATAAATAAGATCATGATATCCATAACAATAACTAGCTTACATGTTCACATCATAGACTCATAAAAAAATGGGATTCATGCATAAAAATCACATATGCACAGTTAGCCTAGATTAGTACAACAAAATATCACAACTAAGTCGACTCATAAATGAATGTCAACTCTAACCATCTACATAGGCCAATCCAATTTAGCATGATACATATAACAACAAGATATAATTATATAACCCTAATCATCAAGTTAACTAACATATAACAATAATAAGTCAACATATTACATGCTCATCAACAACATATAACACAATCATTAAGTTAATACCATGCTTGACAAAACAATCCATGTACATATGGTCACACTAATTAACTAAGATATAGCATGTATGTAACCATAAAATCAATATAATGAAATACATACACATAACCATAATGAATATGACTACACTGATCAACTAGAATTTATCATATATGTAACCATGATAATAATAGAATGAAAAGCATATAAGTATCCATAATTCTTACAACAACCATGAATCACATACCTCAATGCTAAGCCTACAACCTGTATGACAATAAACTCTTAGCCCAAAGTCCATTGTTGCAACATCACTTTAATGATCTGCATCTCCTACTCTATCTCAACCAACACATTAGCATCATAACATACCAATATTACCATGATGACCTAATTGCATAAAATGACCTTATGCACAACAACCTCAATCAAATCAATGCAAACTTGACCATATGCACCCACTTGACATGTATAACCATTCATCGACGGCCAATGCATGTTGAAACTATGAAATCACACAAGAAATCATACACATATAACACCGAAGCATGACCAATATGTAACCCTAGAATAAGAAAGAAATGAATGTACAATATGTAACAATATGTAAGCAATCATGCACAATCGAATACAAAATCATGAGCAACTCATAACCAGTCAAACACTCATGACAACATGTTGACAACAACACCATCAAGGCTTCCATGGTGACACCACTGCTACCATGGCCAACACAACACAGATGAAATAAGCACATATATACCACAAGCATATTAAAAAAATATGCAACCAACAGAAATGCTTGATGAACACACTTCCCATCCAGTTTGGGGGTTGAATCATGCTATGATATCACTTTGTGGTATCAAATACCACACAAAGTGACTAGAAACCAGAAACCACCCAAGGAGAGTGCAACCACACTTTGATACCACTCTGTAGTATCATATATCACACAAGATAACATTAACAAAACACCACCCGAGAAGATTGCAACCTCGCTCTGATACCACTCTGTAACACCCTCCTCCCACATCTACCCAAGTAACTAGCCAACATGGGTAAACTTGATACGAGAGGACACTAATATGATATTCAACCTCCTAGATGACCTTGAGGAAGTTGAATCGATAGAAACATGCAAACAAACCTTACACAACATCAAAAACATCCCCAAGAGGTATCCCAATCATTCATGCCTCTTACACTTGGGTTAGATTTACTTTCTGACTACTTTGAGCCATAGTCACAGACACAACATAGCAAGCTTACAACAAGGAGGCTATAGCCCCAGGCACAACATTGCATGCCTATGGCTAGGGCCCCAAATGCCTAGTTCTATGGTTGCAACTCTGGGATTTGAGCCACCTTATTAGTCTGAGAGCCCTGGTCACTTCCCAGAACTTCATGAAAACTTAGGGGATGATAAATAACATTAGAAAAATGATACATAAGAAATCACATCAATAATAACTCATTAGGACTCCTCCTAGCCATGAAAGGGAAATTTTAAAACATGTCACAAAAATTGAATCTACAGGTGTAAAAAACATATTTAAGCATAGGGGTGTCATACTTATCAGAAAATCGTCAAGAAGCATTGATCCCTTATAAAATTAGATAGTATACAATATAATTTACCATAGATACATTCTACTTTCATTTACAAGTAAAAACATGGATAGAGATATACATCATCAATTGTAAAATACATGCTTATAACCAGCATAATAAAAACAAAAATGTGATGGATATGACAACAATAGAATCCACATAATAAATAGTACATTTTCTTACCAAATACCAAAGGAATGAGCTCTTCGTTACTGAATTAAAAACCAACCAGAGATGGGTCTTCCACATTCCACCCAATCATATATTGGTTGAGCCAAATCTTACTTCATGCAATCACCCTCATGTCATATTCCAATCATGAATGCTACTAGGTTTCTCCACCTACACCATGAGGAAATTGAGTGGCTCCTAGTCTCTCGGCCTTTATCATAATCCACAGCCTGAATCAAGGATCACTAGGACCTCGATGGAGACATACTCTCTAGGATTTACCATGCATCCCATCCCAAGACTACTAGGTCCAATGGAGATAAATACACCTCTTGTCTTTATCGTATATCCCACCTTTCACCGACAATGATTCCTAGGCCCACCAAGGCACACAATCTAGATTTACCACAACCCATAGTCTAGCACAGAGGTTACTAGGACAATGGCTTTACTGTGATCCGCAATCCAATTTAGGGACCACTAGGCCATGTGTTTGTCATTTTTGAGATCCACCCCACTCAACTTTGAATCCATTCGACAATCCAACTCAACCGAATTATGAGAAACCCATATCATCAAAGTTATACAAAAATGGAAAGGCTAGGCTGAAAACAATGTCACACCTAGCAAAACCCATGCCAAAAAGGATAAGACCCACATGTAATACCATGCATGCTAGATATAACAAGGAAATCACATATGGAAATCAATACCTGCAAAGAATCCTATTGTAGCTACTTGATCCTACTCGTTGTTCATTTCTTTTCCTTTCTTGCTCCAATGCTAAAGTTCTTGAAGAAAAATCTAAGTGTCCAAAAGTGTGTGTGTGAGAGAGAGAGAGAGAGAGAATAATGAGAGAGCTCCAAAACTGAGCTGACAAAAGTTTGATCCAAAATCTTCCCAATTGATCCTCATAAGCCATTTTATCAATGAGGCCTCTATTTTCTTCATTTTCCAATATTTTCCCTTATTTTCCTCCTCACATGAAACTTGTGACATTTCACCTCCCTTTTATCCTATTTTCCATTATTTTCATAAATAAAATGCCAATTAATGCCTCATGCCTTCCCAAATCCCTTTCCATTTCCTTTGTCATTTTCATTTAGCCATAATAATTGAAATGAACACCCAATAGGATGTCTTTGACCGACATTCAACTCGGAATATATGTCCCATCGCCATGGTATTATATATTTTTTTACATGATTTTTTACCAGGGTTGCTACATTTGAGATGGATTTATAAGGTGAAGCAAGAAACAGACGAAAGAATTGAGAAATAAAAGGCCAAATTTGTTGCAAAGGGGTTCTCTTAGGTGGAGGGAATTGACTATGAGGAGACCTTTGCTCCAGTAGCAAGGTAATCTTCTATCATATCAATTCTAGTACTTACATCACAGATGGGATAGAATATCCAGCATATGGATGTTCAGACAACATTCCTCAATGGATTGATTGAGGAGGAGGTGTACATTGAAAAACCAGAAGGATTTTAGACCTTCGACACAGAGTCACATGTGTGAAAACTCAAGCGAACGTTGTATGGATTGAAACAAGCACCCTCTACTTGGTACACTAGGATCGACAACTATTTCACTAGGTTGGGATTCGCCAAAAGTAAAGCAGACGAAAAACTTTACCATATTATTGTTGAAGGTAAATTTTTTATTATAGTATTATATGTCAATTATTTGATTTTAACGAGTGAGGAGAAGTAATCAAATCTTTCCAATAGGATATTGCAAGAGAATTCGAGATGAAGGATATGGGACTCATGCATTATTTCCTCGGTTTGGAAGTATGGAAAGGAGATGGGTAATTTTTTATCTCTTAGGGAAAGTATTCAAATGAGATATTTAAGAAGTTTTGCATGGAGAATATAAAACCCATGGAAACTCCTCTAAAATACAGTTGGAGGAAGGATATGGAATATACAGCAACAAGCAAAGAATTTAAGGTTTTACTAGCAACCAAAGCAGAGGAATTACGTACAAAAACTTTATTTTTCACCCTATCTATCGCAATGTTAAAGTGTTGGGATTATCTTGCGAACATATTATGCATCCAAGGAAGTTTATTGGGTTGCATGTTGTCATAAGTTGGAAAATTGAAAAATGCATACATCACATCCATTCTTTTTCGTAATAAATGAGTGAGTAGAAGTGTTGAGTGTATAAAAGGTTTAAAAGTTGATGATGTTTGCAATTTATGGAGAAATTTTTTTTTCTCTCAATTAGTTCAAGATGTATTTTTGGATGCGAGATTAGTCTTTGCTTAAGTTCTATTCTCCGGTGACATGTCAATTCATTAAAAGGTGTTAGGTTTCTTTTCCTTTGTCAAACAATTCCCAATTCTCAAATGGTTGTACTCTCTATTTTCATTGTTATAAATAATAGCCGGAAATAACCAACCAATTTACCATTCATATTTATGCATATTTTTGTTTGATATGGTCATGCATGGGTTTAACTTGTTGCTACCATTCATTTCATGCTTGGGAATTATAGGATATTTTTTATATACAGTTCAAGTTTGAATCAAGGTTGAATATCGCTCTCACAATTAGGATTCTTGAGTATTCGTATAGGGATGATTTTGAATAAAAAATATATGTTCAAATATAATAGGAAAAAAAAGGGAGAATAATTATTTTGTATTGTTATCAATAATGTAAATATTGGTATTGTTTTTCAGTTTTATCAAGTTTAAAGAGTGAAGTTACTATTTTAATTGTACAACAGAACATATTTCACTTTCCAGCAAAATAAAGGAGAACATAATCCAACCAAGATGAAGTACATTTGGTGACATTTTGAAGTTTGAAGTTATGTATTGCAACATTTGTTTGATATGAAACACAAACAATGCAAATAATTGACAATCAAGATTCAAGTGAGTTTGTGAACTATGTAGCTATCCTCGAAGGTAAAAGGAGTGTATGAGCATATCTATTGGCTTCATTGTATAAGGAGCATATTTAGTGGCTTCATCACAAACATGCCTAAGAATTCCATTATTATTAACTTGTCCTGGTGAATTTTAGAGTGATATATTCAAATAATTTGGCTTAACTTGATTTCAGCGATGGAGAGTGATGAGAAATGGATGATTATCTTAAGAATATTCTGTAGGAGCCTGTAACAAAATTTTGGTGTGTAATATTCCAAATTGGTAGGATAATGACTAACATGGATATTATCATAGAATGTCATCACTCTATTATTAGTGACCTAGACCTACTTTCAACTTTGGAGGACATGAAAAAAATGGTTAATCATGAAATATATTTTGAGGTATTTGCAAAGGGGATGATGGCTCGGAAATAAAAGCCATTCTCATGAATGGATCTTAATAGTATTTTTTGAGGATATGTTTTTTTTCAACGTATTTCTTACTTTTGTATTCACCTTAAAATTATGAAAATATTAGTAACAAAATTTGAGGATTGAGTTACATTCCTTGAAGATTTCTCTATTTTTCTATAACTCCCATTGAAAAAATCACTTTAGTGATATGAAAACATATCATCTTCTTTTTTAGAATTTTGATAAAAAAAATTGGAGCCCAAACTAATAACCTAAAGGGAATGAATGGTTGTGCCATCTACGATAACAGCCTTTGAGAAACACTATTTGATCCTCCAATGTATACTGCAAAAATAGATATAGAGAGTGAATTTTGTACGAGTTGATGACATATTTCAGTAAACTGAGACATTCAATAATGTAGGATGAGCACGTGCAATCTGGATGCTCGAATTTGGTGCATGGGAGTTTATTTTTGACTTATAAATGTAATGCAAGGAAAATTATTTCAATTAGCAACTTCTTGTAGAAATTGTCTTTCATGTGACCAAATGAGTGAAAATAGGTGTTTCAAATTTCAAATGAACATCAATATTTGCTATGTAATTTGAGTATATGAAAACAATGATAAGTTCTTTCATGGGAGGTTAGGAAATATTTGTAGTGAAAGCATGATATGGATTCCTCTAGTTCCCTAACAACTATTTTCTATCATAACTTCTCTCTCTTCCTTATTTCTCATGGATTATTTTACTTCATTTTCAAAGGTTTACCCATTTTGGGGTTAACTCCACTTTATTTGGTACTACATCATTTTCCTTTTTCTTAATTATGGATTAGATATCTTAGAAGATCATTAATTTATTAATATTACTTACTAAACTTTCAAACCCCATCGACCTATTTTCCTCATTAATGAAAATTAATTTAATTTTATTTCGTTTCTATGATTGTTGCTTTTTGGAAATATAATTGAACCTTTATTTGAGAACAGAATATGATCTATGATGAACTATCACACCAAAATATAATCTTGGGTGTATCCTAAAAGCTCAAATAATTTTTGGCATAACGATCACATGATTGAAATGAGTTCCAATAACAAAGTATGACATGAGAAGGCTAAGATGTCAAAATAGGATCTACTTATTATTAAATGAATGCATTCTTAACTTATGTAAATCCTTTTATTGATTCTTTATAAAAAAGTGAATTTCAAGATAGGGGGAGTCATTCATCGTTAATGATGGGAACATATGGCAAGATAAGAAGCACATGAAAATATAACAGACTTAATCCGTTCATGTGACAATCTCTTGCAACAAGAAATACTTTGTTGAACATATGTATCATGTTTTACTATATATGATTGTCCTTATATGAATAATGAAATATGATCTTTGATTAGCAAACCATATAAAAAAGTGTAGGTGAAAGAAGAAATTATTTGGTGCATCAATATCGTATTCATCTCATTTTAAAAGTTGGAGTTGGGATTGACTTTGAAATTTCGATATTTAGATTATTATATAACGTCTTTTTTTTCCAAAGGAACGGTTAAAGTATTTTTATTAAAAACTAAATTTGGTTTCCACGCTAACACCCTTACATAGTTCATCCAGTTATAGTAGCATAAAAATGTTTATAGATCAAATAATTTGATTCCTTTAAATTTTTTGATAAACATTAAATGACAATAACTTTAATGTATTTCCTGAGATCCCTTTAAAGTTTTTTATAAATCTTAAATGGTAATGAAATCCAATATAATTTATGAAAGAAAAAAACAATCGTGTTGAAGTTAAATCCACAAATTCCGAGACCACAGCGTCTGCGTTCAATTGCTTGGGATGACCTGGAAGAGGGGAGATTGCGTCAGCAGTGCGTGATCATAAATCACAACGACAACCAACCTAGTTATCTCAATGGCACCGAGATCATCGGTCCAGATGAAGTCATTATAAATGTTTATGAACCCAATTTATAATGGAGTTGTCTATCTAGTCAGAGGAATTGTTTCGATAGTCAAAATTCGTCCAAATCTAGGTAATTTTTTTTAAGAAATTTTGCAATATGAGTGTTTGAATCATGTTTTTATGGTGAAAATGGACTCAACACCATCAAAAACCTCTAAAGCACTCAAAATATTGAAGTTTAATAACTATAACTTAAATTTACAAAAATCTCTGCAGGAATTTTTTTAAATCTTACCTGAATTTCAATGATTTTCAGGGCAAAAAGACAGTCTAGTTAGACTACTGCATTTATAATCCCTGCATTTATAATCCCTATGTTGGTTTTTCTACCAATGCGGATGGTCGCACCGTGTCCCCTCCTGTGTTTCGTCCCTCCATCACCTCACCCCTGTCTGGATCTGTCCTTTGCATCATGGAATAACACTCCCCACCACCTGCATTCAATCCTCGCCTCATGTCGTCACACTCCCCTAAGCTCTCCATCTTATATGATGACCCTTATCGTGCTCCCAGTCAACCCACTCTCTTTCGTTTTCATTTCACACTGCTCCCATTCATCTTCCCACTTTCGTTTCCATCCCTCGCTTGTATGGCCCTAAGACGAGGTTCCACAAATTCCTCCTGGTGTAGCAGAGGCGGCAGGAGTGAGGCCTCCCGTTGGAACAATCCGAGTGCTCCACCCACTACCAGGGTTGAAACTTCAGCCTGACGGGTTACTCTGTGCTACACGATCGTTGTCAATCCAGATACCTAGGAGCGTATTGATAATTTGGAAGCGCAGGGCCACGATCCTACGATGAAGAGTGACTATGGAGAGCGTTGACCAGGAATTCGAGTGAATCCCTGATCCGGGCCTCACATGGGCCAGGGAAAATATGTACAGCAAAGACATTGAACTTTACTGGAAATTAAAGCCCATCGTCGAATTGGCGATGCAGGAGAAAGTGGAGGTGACGAAGACCCTGGAAAATAAAATTGAAATCCTTACAGATAAGTTCGTGGTTCATGTTGAGCAGTGCACCACTGCATATTTGTTATCAAGGATACCCACCATTTCTCCATGCAGAAAAATCACCCCCACGCTGGTGGAATCTCGCCCAGTGTCAAGAAGGAAACGATCGATCGATGCCTCCTCTAGTAGCCCCGTGGCGTCTTCCACTCATGCTGGCAGTACTCACGAGATGCCTATCAGCTTGAATGAAGACCCGGGAAAGGGATGAAGACCCTAGACGAGACTGTCAGAGATGGCTTTTATTACTTACTGATCTCTGTTATCTACTTGTTTCTGTTAATTGTCTACTATTGCCTCTAGTTTAACTGCTCGATTTTATATGGGTTTCAAAAATGTAAATTTTTTCATGGTTCTCATCCCTGTAAATTTTGTTACAGTCCTCCATAGCTCTGATCATTGTAAAAAATATCTCTTAGAGGAAGAAAATGCAAGTTTTGCCAACTCCGTGCTGGAGTATCTAGATCACACCTTACAGACTTCATTGTAGATATTGTTTCTGTCTTATAATATAGTCTATCTTACTTTATAAAAAAAAAAAAAAAAAATCCACAAATTCCAAAAATAACAACAAGCTGAAGGTTCCATAGCTCTGATCATTGTAAAAAATATCTCTTAGAGGAAGAAAATGCAAGTTTTGCCAACTCCGTGCTGGAGTATCTAGATCACACCTTACAGACTTCATTGTAGATATTGTTTCTGTCTTATAATATAGTCTATCTTACTTTATAAAAAAAAAAAAAAAAAATCCACAAATTCCAAAAATAACAAATAAGCTTAGAAGGTAATAAATTTTATTTTAAGCTTCATTTTATATTTTTGTTTTTGAGATATTTTTGGATGTGTTTTAACTTGAAGTAAATTTGAGTTGTTATATTTAAAGATATTTTTTTATATTTTCAAATTTAGTCATACATTTAAAAATAGTAAATAATGAAAATTATAATTAGAAACTATTGAGTGTCTCTTAGTTTTTGTAATTGTTTTTTGTATTGTATAAATTTGACTCTATTTTTCTTTTTCCTAGATGAAATTGTTTATATAAAATATATAATTTAAATAATTGTGATGCAATAATTTGTAAATATAGATTTATAAGCATTTTTAAAAAATAATGCCCATCTTTTTATGGAAGGCTAAAATAGTTTTTTAATGGAGTGGTTTTTTTTCCATGAATTAGTTTACATTTGTGAATAAAAACTAGCAATAATTATATTAATTGCAAATTGACAATTAAATTATAATAGATCTTTTCACTCTTAAAAAAAACAATAAAATTAAATTATTACATACCTATACCCAAAAGAAAAATTAGGAAATTTTAAAATGAAACTTTACCCTCATTATCCAATAAAATATTAAGTATAATATTTATAAAATGGATAATTTTAATGCAATGTTTCCTAGATGTGAAATTAAATTGCAATTTTATTTAATATGAAGTGTGCAGGAAATTAGAATTACATATAATTTTTAAGAAATATATTCAATTTTTGAGATAAATTTAATAATGATTTTTTAATTTATTATTTAAAATTAAGTAGTTTTAAAAATGTATTTTTGTTATGTTAAGAAGTAAATTTATATTCATTTTAGTTAAATAATTTTGATCATAAAATTTTATTTTTTTAAAATAAAAAAATACACTTGAAAAATTATCTACTTCACATAAATTTGTAGTTAAAATGAAGCCCACTTAGTCAAAGTAGAATACTATTTGAAGTTCTATGTTAATTAATTTATGTAGATATTAACTTCATCTGCTTCACATAAATTTGTAGATGTAGATATTAACTTCATCTACTTCACATAAATTTGTAGTTAAAATGAAGCCCACTTAGTCAAAGTCAAATACTTTTGGAAGATCTATGTTAATTAATTTATGTAGATATTAACTTCATATGTGTGTGTGTGTGTTGAAATAAAATATTTTAATACAAATTAATATTGACATATACTTAAAAATGTATTATTAATAAAAAATCAAATTTAATTTACGTGATAAAATGATTTGATGTACATGTTATATAAAATATTTTAATGTCAATTACATATTTATTGTATATCATTTAATTTTTATAAGGTAAATATCATGAAAAAATTATATTTTATGGTTCAAGTGTTTATTTGGTCCTATATACACTCTATTTAGCATTCAAAAATACAATTTAAACAATGAAAAATAACACATTGTATTTTTCATTGTAAATAAGTTTGAAATTTGACACCCCTTGGCTCATGTTAGATCCGTACTTAAGATAAGTCTGTGTTGGTTTGAAAATTGGAAGAAAAATTATTTGTAATGAGATAATTTGTTTTTACATTTGATTTTAGTTATATTGTTAAAATGAATATTATACAATTAATTATATTTCTAATGAATTAAATGTCTTTCAAATAAAAAATTCCAATAAAAAACACTCTTTGATTGGTACTAAGCATTTTTCAAATGTATTTAATTTGGATTAAAAAAATAGGCTATGGGATTTTTTTGGTTGAATATTAAAAATATTTAATTTGTTTTTTTTTTTTTTTGGGGTCACTAGCTATGTTTTTTGGTTTAATATTAAATAATGATGAAAAGATAAAACCTTGGTAAATGATTCCCATCAACTTTTCCTATCCATAATTGTAAACAATAAGGGTTTCTTCGCTTATGAGTGAAAATATGTTCCAATTACCTTTGAAGTGGAAAATTATTTTTTGGTAATGTAGAAAATTAGATGAATACTGAGAGTTCATACAAAAGCTCCATACATCTGCTAAATATTTTTCAAATCCCAACTCCAATAAAAAAACACTCTTCTATTTCTGGTAAGGATTTTTCAAAAGTATTTAATTTGAAAAAAAAATGGGTTGTGTGTTTTTTTTGTTGGATACTAAGATATTAAAAAAAAAATTTGGGTCATGGCTTATGTTTTTCAGTTTACTATTCCATAATGATGAAAAGATAAAACCTAGGTAAATGATTTCCAAATGATGCCCATCACTATTGCCTATCCGTAATTGTAAACAATAAGGGTGTCTTTGCTTATGAGTGGAAATATGTTCCACTTACCTTTGGAGTGACATTATTTTTTTGGTAGTGTTAAATACTAGGTGACTACCATAATAGAAAGTTCATACAAAAGCTCCATGCCTTTGCTAGTCCATTAGATGATATAGAATTATAAAACTTTCCATTACTCACAATATAAAAATCATTTTTAGATGATGTAGAATTATAAAATTATTCATTGCTGGAAATATAAGAATCATCCTTTAAATAGTTGTCACATATTATATTGTAGGTAACAAGAAGGTTTCATTTCTCATTGCTAATAAAAGTGTGCATATGAAACCACTTTCTATTTGATATATAAACAAACTATGATACTGTCATTATCTCGATATTTCAAATATTATTTTAATTGTGTATAACCAACTTAACGCAAATACACCAAACAACCTAAATCTAATACAACAATTATTATTTTAAACCAAAGTACAACTTTTCCAATTCAACAATTCCAATTTTACAATTCTATTAACCTCTCTTTACACTTTTTAGAGCAATTACTTTTTAGCAATTCTATTTACCTCTCTTTATATTATATTGTAGGTAACAAGAAGGTTTCATTTCTCATTGCTAATAAAAGTGTGCATATGAAACCACTTTCTATTTGATATATGTAAACAAACTATGATACTGTCATTATCTCAATATTTCAAATATTATTTTAATTGTGTATAACCAACTTAATGCAAATACACTAAACAACCTAAATCTAATACAACAATTATTATCTTAAACCAAAGTACAACTTTTCCAATTCAACAATTCCAATTTTACAATTCTATTAACCTCTCTTTACACTTTTTAGAGCAATTACTAATATATATTCTTATTAGTAATTACACGTTGTTTTTGGAACAATTAACTTTCGAAATATCATATGCCTTTTGTCTGTTGGGTGACATATGTCTCCATGTACCGACACTGGCTGGAATCGGTATTCCACTGGGGCCTGCACAGCTCCGTGAATATCATGGCTCACAGGTAAAATATTCATTACTTTTTTTTCCATCGTTGGTTCAAGATGTGCATTGTCCATGCTACGTCATAGCGAATATCATGGATCACAGGAAAAGAATGTCATTGGTTCGAGTTGCGTGCTGTCCATGCTCCGTCATTTTTCTTAAAACAAGTTATTATGGTTTTTAACCTGTCTGAGGTTTCCCAGAAAATCCATATTCACAAGAAGGCGTTTCTAGGGTTTCAAACGATGTCATGGGGAGAAAATCATGAAAACAATCTGATTAGGCAAACCCTCCGTCATATTTCCAGAAGCTTGTTGGCATTCTTTGACCAGGTTCTGGATCTTTAGCAATGGAAGCAACAAATAATTTTTACAAATATAACGTAATCATAATCGATAGAAAAGGTCTCACGTATTTCACATAAATGGCCATGCAAAAATATTTTTGCATGCATTATAGTGTTTCTTCAGATACCTTATCAATTAATCAATTCTTTGCCAGAAAAACTTACCTTAAGGGGACGAAGATTGTTCTCAAGGAGCCTCGTCGGGTTAAAGTCAAGAACAGTTTCAAGTTCATTGACGTGGACAATCCTTCATCCATTGAAATGGTAGAAAATTTTTCTTCACCTTCAGATCTAACTAGTACGATCAATGCAAAATTCAATCAGTTGTTTGTCAACGGGGATCACACTAGAGAAGAGAAAGAATGGAACTAATCTGTTCGAAATTACACCCAGAGTCCTGATTTGCGGACCTTCCAGAAATACGACCCATGAACAGAGGTTAAGTCATTCATTCAAGATGCTCTACGATGTTCTGCTGAAAAAAAAAAAAAAATGTTGGAAGTTGAACTACGAAGATACACATAAGCGTGGCAAGTTGCAAAGAAATGTTGGAAGTTCGAGCCTTCAAACAAGATATCTAATGTTCCCAAAGTTGAATTATTGGTGGCACTCGGAAAAGATTAATTCGCTTATAATTTTATGGAGTTCTTTACCGACCCAACAGAATAGATGGGATGACAGTTTTTTTTTGTTGGAGTTCAGTAAAAATAACTTCAAAAAATCAAGTTGTTGGAGTGTTTGAATTGCATTTTCTATGGTAGAAATGGATTCAGCACTATCAAAAATCCTTAAAGACCCAAAATATTGAGGTTTATCGACTATAACCAAGATTTTAAAAAATCCTTGCCCAAATTTTTCATAATCTTACTGGAATTTCTGAGTTATTCTGTGGGTTTTTTTAAGCTAAGGCTAATTTTATTCAGACTTGTTACAAATTCATAAAAAAACATAGTATGGTCATTTTTCACTAAATGTGCATGAAATATTACGAAATTAACGAATCCATTATGGGGTACGAGAAAATTAGAAATTCTCTCTTCTGATCAAGATGTCGATTTCATTGGGGCAGTGGAGATGAAGATGACAAAGAATGGATGTGACATGGGAATGCTTTCTACCTAGTCTGTCAAGGCCAGTGAGGTTTTAGTCATCATAAAGGCTTTGGCTATATGTTACCAATATTATTCTTCTACCATGTCTGATCCATTGGAAAATGGTTTGATTCAAAATGTGGAATGTTTCCTCAGTGCAAAAGGAGATCCGGCCCTGCAACATTTTTTCTCTCACGATTAAGAAACTTCAAACCCAGATTTCCAAATATGTCAGAGTTCATCGAGGAGGAGTATACAGGCAGGACCTTTTACAGTTTGGAAGCAACTTCACTGAACTCAAAGAGGGAAGTTGTGAAGGTGAATGTTCGTGAAATATGTGAGAAAGTGTCCCGCATTCAAATCCTAAATATCATAAAACACAGAGCATTTGAGATCGTTCACCGACTTTCATGGAAGAATCGGTGTGGTTATCAAAGGAAATGAGCGGTTATAAGAAACATGAGTTTCTTTGGGGTTTGGATACTGCAGTCCTTCATGTGCTCTCAACACATCAAGAATCAACGTAGGTCGCAATATTATGAGGAGATCACCGTCTCGTACTTTGATGTTGCAATCCCCTGAATTCTACCGAAAGAGCTAGGCATGGGGATTCGACTTCCACTGCGATCGATGCCAGTTCGAGAGATGTACTATAACTACCAATGCACGTTGCAAATTATGTCAAGAAAGATTCATATCGACATTTTGCAAGGCCTCTTCATCCAGGATACCTGCGGGGCGTCCTCGAGACACGGTCTAGTCGCACGCCCATCAATTTATAACCCATGAGTTTAGGACAGAAGAAATGGGTGGAACATGCACTTTCCACGAAGGGAACTTGACCATTTTTTTTTAAATTTTTTTTTAATTAACTTTTTATTTTAGTTATTTATTTTACATTAAAATTTAATATGAATTGAATTGTTTTAAATTTTGTTTTAAATATAAAATTTAAGAGAAAAATATTTTGATTTAGATAAAAAACAAAATTTTAGATTTAAGATAAACAGAGAAAAAATATTTGAAACAAAACTTTATATTTAAGACAAAAACAGAACAAAAATATTTGAAGACAAAACTTTATATTTAGGACAAAAATAGTTTGGGACAAAAATATTTGAAGAAAAAAATAATTTAAGAAAAAACTGTATGTTTAAGACAAAAATAGTTTGAGACAAAACTATTTTAAGACAAAACTTTATATTTAAGATAGTGGAAATTAAGACAAAGTTCATTTAAGACAATTGACAACTAAGACAAAACCATATCAATTTAATACACTGTTATCTCGAGCTTACATGCTACTATTGTCTCACGCCTATATTGAGGCTTCTATTTCACTTACCATTCACGTTATCTTATATAAAGACAATGATTTGTTAGGATTTGGGGTAGTTGACTCTGAAGAACGTGACATCTTTTCCTAGCAATATTTTCCAAACATTAATTCCTATTATGTCCCTTCGGTCTTTGTTGATACAATTACAGACAATGTGCTTGGTTTTCAAGCTTCTGCAGTTATCAATTGATGAACTAGAAGAACTCAGATTTTCCACAATATCGGAGAATATATGTCGATGTTTCAAATCTCCATGGAGATCCATCTTCAGAACAAATGAATGAAGAAATGAAAGAAAGGCTTAAGTCAAATTTATAGAGAGAAGATTTTTAAAGAGTCTACCAACAATAATATCTAGGAAATAATTAATTTATTTTTATTAATGTTTTTATTTAAAAATAATTAATTAATTAATTAATTTCCTATATTGAATAAATTCAATTAAAAATTATGTATATAAATAATAATATCTAATAACTAATAAATAATACTACTATTTTTATTAGTTATTTTAGAATTTTCTAATAATTATTTTATGTTTCTCAAATAACAATTAATAAATCCAAATCTAACTTTATTTCTAGAATTTTAATAAATAATATTAAATTATTTATATTAATTCCTAGAATTTCAATAATTCATCAATAATAATGATGTATGTATATAATAATATCTAATAACTAATAATAAATAATACTACTTTTATTATTTATTTTAGAATTTATTAATAATTATTTTATGTTAGGAATTTGGCTTCTGTGATCCATAAATTGTGAGAAAATTTTTCGGTAAAAATCACATCAGAATAATTTATGTTTAAATTTTCATTTCTCAAATCATAGTTAATGATTATAAAATCTAAATCTAACTTTATTCTTAGAATTTTAATAAATTAATGATATATATTAATTTCTAGAATTTCAAGACGTAAATGATGCTTAGTTTTTGCCGAGTGTTCAACTAAGGATGAGGTACGAGATCTTTCATATTTAATATAAGCACTATGCTCTTTAAGACATTTTTGCAACGAACGCTCTGTTTCCCCAATATAACTTTTCCCACACGAACAGTCAATCTTGTAAACTCCTTTGAGTTGTTCGTGGCTTACACTATCCTTAACTGACCACATACTTTGTCTTAATGTTTTTGTTGCTAGAAATTGTGCGAATATGTCTTTCTTCCTCATGACTTTGGTGATTTTGTTAGTAGCACCCTTGATGTAGTGAGGGAAAACCCTGCCACAATTTTCCCTGTTTTCCCGATTTTTCTTAGGTCCCTTGAGTTCCTGAGAAATGACAGAACCTTTGGCTCTACGTATGGCTTTTCTGATATCATTCTCACTGTAACC
Source organism: Pinus albicaulis (assembly GCA_034641835.2). Taxonomy (NCBI): domain Eukaryota; kingdom Viridiplantae; phylum Streptophyta; class Pinopsida; order Pinales; family Pinaceae; genus Pinus; species Pinus albicaulis. Next base: position 744,932,223 of record CM076571.1, read on the forward strand.
AATACCTTTAAATACAGACGTCAAGTGATTGAGTTCATCTTTTAGGTGCTCTGCATCAGATATCCTCAGGGCTCTCACAGCCAGAGTGTTAAGGACCCCAAACTTTTGACCCAGATGATGGTAAGACTCAACATGAAGGTAGCTGTCAGTGTGAGTCTTCTTTCTGAATACTTGATGTCCCAATGTTACATCATCTTTCCTAGTAACAAGAACATCTAAAAATGAGATTCTCTTGTCTTTTTCAACCTCCATAGTAAACTTAATCTCCGAGGAGATTGAGTTAAGGTGATTAAAAAATCTATCAAGATTATCCTTCCCATGAGTCCATTTTATGTTGGTGTCATCTACGAATCTTTGCCACCAGGCCTGTCGTTACATTCTACACTACTACATGGAGGGGGATTTTAAGACAAAAAATATTTTTTCTTAAACTTTAATTTAATCTTAAAATTTTCGATATGAGGAGCTAGTAAAAAATTTAAAAGTAAAGGATTAGGGGTATGTGTTTACATTGTTGATGGGTTCATAAAGTAGAGAGATGGAGGCTGACAAAAAATGATGGGATTTAGGGCGATGGAGGCCAACAATAGAGGTGCTTGGTGAGAGGAGCGATGGAGGGACTTCCATTAAACATGGATATGTAGTAACATGATTGGAGAACTTTTCGGGGTCTCCATAGATTGTGTTTTAATCAATGATTTTTTACTATTTCATTTACTTTGAATGCTAATTCTATCTGTTGGTTGCTGCTATTAGTACATTTTTGTGCCAAAACTTCTGACTGTCATCAACAACATGGATTAGATTCACCTAAAGGACGGTAGAGGAAAATTATAGAATATATGTTCGCAGAAAATATTCCTACTTCAAAATGTCTATGACAACTTTTGCAAGAAGAAGAAGATGAGGATAAAATATAGGATTGTGGAACATTAGAGAACTTTTGAGGTCTAAAATGGGCCTCCTAATAAAAATGTACAACCAAAAGAAACTTTATAAGAACCAATATGATTCAAGATGATGATATCAACCATGGGGGATGATTCACCATTTTTGGGGTAAAAAAATAAAAAGATTAAAAAATAATAAAATAATAAAACTACTTTTTCAACTTATCTCCCTAAATATTTACTCAAATTTCGAGTGAGAGTACTCATTAGATGAAAAAAGTAATTCCTCATCCAAGGAGTACCCATGTTGCATACTTTCGATGAACCCTACTACACAAAAAATGAGAAATACTTGAAAAAATGTGATTGCAATCACATTTTTGATGTATTTCTCATTTTTCGCATAGCATAGTCCATCAAAAGTATGAAACATGGGTACTCCTTGGATGAGGAACCAGATTTTTCATCCAATGAGTGTTCCTGCTTGAAATTTGAGTAAACCCATAGGGAGATAAGTTGAAATTATGAGTTTAAAAAGTAGTTTTTTCTTTTCTCCCTCTAAAATTTGATGATGTAAACTAATATTATTTTAGTATTTCTAGTATTATTTTATAATTTCCTTAGGAGGCCCATTTTAGACCTCAAAATTCCCCTAATGTCATTAGTCACAAAATTCACAAGGGTGGTAATTTTGGTTGCAAGTGTGGAGCTAAATGGATTAAATGTAGCCTCTGTTGGTGAAATTATTGGTGTTGTTGGGTGCAATGCATCTAACCATAATTATCTGAGCTAGATTCAGTTTTTATCATGATTCTGGCTAATACCAGGGATCTCTACAAGTTTGTTTGTTTCCAGGTACACTAATAACAATTTTTTTCCTCTATTTGTTGGTCTACTATGTGGTATATATGAGATGCCCTAGTTGGTTATTTACGTGGTCTTTCTTCTAAACCTTTTCTCCTGTGGATCTTCCTTCTCCTTCTCTGGTTTGGGATTGGTCGATCAGGGGATTTCCGAGGATATTAACTACTACATGTTGGTCTTCTATACGGTATATCCAAGACACAATGGCTAGTTTTCTTATGTGGTATTTCTTCTAAACCTTTTCTCCTATGGATCTTCGTTCTCCTCTCTAGTTTTGGATTGGTCATAGGTGGGTTTCCAAGGATATTTACTGCTACGTAAGTGAAATAATTTTGGTTGGTGGAGTTGGTATCATATTTGATTTTTGAATTCGATCATAGAGGAATATGTTGGGGCCATTAATTGGTTTGGCGGGATATTTATTTTCCAACTTGGCCATTTATTATTTGAGGGACAATCCATTAATGGTTTGCGTCGCCATTGAATATCTTTGTCGATTGTGTGCCTGATGATATGTTATGAAGGACATTGGTTGTCGGTGATTGGCCTATCTATTTTATTTGAAGGGGTGTCCTAGTGGATTAATTTGGTGAAAACCTACATTGAGTGGGGTCAATAATTGATAAGTGATATTAATCTATGTTGTCTACATATTTTGTTGAGATTTTTTCAGAAACTACTACATAAGGTAGTTTTTAGTAGTTCTCTCTACTTTGGTGCACATATAGGTGGGATTGCAGAGTGTCGGAAATTTATATTGTACAAATGCCCTTTACATATATCAGTAGGATGTCACTTAATACTGAAGGAAATTGGGCTGGTGATGTGCCATTACACGACATGTTGGTATATGTGACTATTAAGGAGGAGAGTCGTGGCTACCCCAAATCGAAAGTCTAGCCCTTTGGGACATCTCATGTACATGCAACTATACACGTGGATTCAAATGTTTCTGTATCCCCACCAGTTATTGAACCAGAATGTGGTAATCCGCATTAAAAAAAATTCCATCATTCGTGGAAAAAGAAGGAAGTTAATGTTGATACAGATTATCATAAACTCATTTTTGGTTTCGATGTTTTTTGGGACCAGGTGATAGGATTACAACAACGGAATTTGGTCAACACTCCCTCTCACATAAGCTTAAAATAACACCACCTATGACATGTCCTGAGCAACATATTCGTAATTATTTGGTATCGAGTGTTGTTTCTCTTAGTAATTCCGCTTTCTTTCCTTTACAATTGCTTCTCCACATATTCAATTGTCACATTCTTATTTTATTGAACATTCTTCATTTTTATATGTACCAAAAATTTCTCCATGGTCAGACAATTTGGAATCTAACCACACTCTATCTTTTGATGTGAATGAGACTGCCTCCACTATTTATGACTCATTGATTTTTAGCACTAAATCTACTCACATTAAATTTGGTATTTTTTCTATATACCTTTCTCCTACTAATTTAGTGGGGAGTGATATCGAGTTTCTTTGCCTTCACCCTGATATCCGTCTAGAGACCCTGCTGATTCATTTGTCCTCCTCTCCTAAGATCTCTATTAGTCCCAATTTTCTTCGTAATGTGAACATTAAGAAGGAACGATTTTCAAACTTTGAATCATTCAAATGAGGCTGATACTAATCTTCACAATATTTCTGCAACATTGGATCCTAGTCCATCATCTTCTAGTACATCATATTTTGTTTCTTCTTTCTCTCCTATTCGAGCCCTTAGAGATTATTTTCCCAATTATCAGGGCTTACCATGCTAATGATGTCCTTAAACATCAAGGGCTTTCGGAGTTCTCAAAAAATCCTCGTACTCTGGAATTTGATTGGGGTTAATCACCCCTCTATTATCTTATTACAAGAGATGATGATGATTAGATACAAAATTTGGCCCATTATACTATGCATTTGTCTCGGGTGGTGGGTATGTGGTGTAGATGCTTTGGGTTTATCTGGTGGTCTTGAGGATTTTTTGGATCCAAAGGTCATGAATTTTCTTGTCTATAAATCCTTTGCAGGTATCCTTCTACTTGGTTTCATCAGGGGATCGAAGGACAAATTTAATATTCTTAATACTTATATGCCATATTCTTCTAGAAGATACTTCTAGAATAAATTGAAATCTTATGGCCTATTACAGATGGTATCCATTATTTTAGCGGGGAGTTTGAACCTCACCATTGAAGATAATGAGGGCTAGTGGGATATACCCATTAGAGGATACTTCAATGATATTTTTGGCAAGAACCATTTGGTGGATATTTTGTTGGCTCCCTTTATTCCAACATGGAGAAATGGGTTGGGTTGGGTCTGTAGGCATCGCTAAGAGACTTGAATGTTTCATTCTTCACGAAAATTTTCTAGAGTGATAAGGGTATGTGAAAACGTGGGTTATTCCATCCCAAATTTAAGACCATTACCCTATCATACTCCAGTGGCAGGAAAATGGGGATTAGGGTAGTATTTGGTTTAAATTTAATCACCACTGCTTAAAATTTCTTGAATTTGATTCATTAGTGCGCATTTTTTGGGCACTAGGATCAGACCCCTTGATCACATCTTCTTTGGAAATTATTGGGATTAAGTTAAGGGCTCTTAAAATGTCCCTAAGTCATAAGCCCTTATCCACTTAAACCTCACCCTTAACCCCTTATCCTTAACCTGTAAACCTATTAACCCATAAACCCTTAACCTGTTGACACCTATATCCTGTAACCATTAACCACTTGACCCCTAAATCCCCTGACCCATAAACCCTTGGTGCTTAACCATTAAACCTAAATCCCTTAACCACTAAGCCATTATCCTCTAACCCCTAAAACCCCTAGACCTCAACCCCTTAACCAATTAACTACCTATGCCCTAACCCTTTACCCTTTACCATTAACCCCTGACTCCTAAACCCCTTAACTCCTAGAACCCCTAAGCCTTTCTCCCAAATCATAAGTGTTCAAACAATAATATTTTTGGTCATATTATGTTTTTTTCCACTAAGCCATCAAATGAAACCTCCAAGCACTACTAAGCTCCAAGGAAAAGAGCCACAAAGTTCCCAAATATGATCTACATTTTATGGAGAATCACATTTCCCCCAAATATCCGTCACATATTTTACTTTAAAGGGAAAAAATATGGTATTCTAATGTCCACAAATGCATCTAAGTTAATAGGAATAAAGGTAGGTTCATCTCCATGCATGAACAAACGTAATTCATGTCCCCTCAAAATAAAAAAGAGGATATAAAAATGTCTCTTTAGCTATCATCATCCTTTAACATTAGTCCATTCTCTTACCAAATGTTTGGGTAACAATCCAATACAAGTATACAATATTTCTCAAAGGTTATATACAGAAAATTCTCAAAACAACATTCAAATTCACTTAGTTTGATCCAAGTATATTTGAAATTGACATAAGAAATCCTCAACTACATAAATGGTGCAATCTCCAAGCTATCCATATCTATGTTCATCCCCTTTTGACTCCCTATTTGGTTCCTTCAATACAAAGCTGACCAAGGTCATCTTACAATTGGATCTTCCTTTTTCATATGGTGAGAATACTACCTCATTCTTTAGGAATGGCTTGCTTCTAAACAAAATTACACTAATACTCTCAACATATGTTGGCTAGAAGATACAGTAAGAGGAAAAAACATGGGTCAAACTCAACCTTATTGTTAAAAAAGAGGTTAAACATATAAAAAATAAATAAATAAGACAATGTAATTATTACATTGTTGGATGATTTTTTATTAACTCCACCATTTTATTTCCCCATCTCCATGGTAACTTTTCATTCCATTAATTCTTCAACCACTTCTCTCAATTTTCCAGGTTCCTTGTCTTTTTATTTCAATTTATATTATGTATACGCAATTGAAGTTGATTGGGGAACCCCTAATAGTTGTGATGATAGGATTACTATCTCCCTTAGCATAACCCATAAACCCTAATTCATTTAAGCCCTTATCCAAGGGGGCCAAGGGTGTAGTTTAAGGGAATCGAGACCAAATTGTGGGGTTCATAACATTAGGAGAAGTTGAATGGTATGACCAAAAAGGTGGTAGGGGTATCTTGTTGTGTATTTAAGGGGGCAAATGGAGGTCCAAGCATGGTTTAGTAAGATCTATAATCCTAGCATTACAGAATGAGAAGGTGGCTGAGAACCTAATGTCATATGGGATAACGGGCCTAGAGGGAAGGAAACAAGATCAATTGACAAAGGAACCCCCAATAGTGGTGATAAGAGGATTAGGGGCCTCATTATCACAACCCATAAGTACTTAACCCATAACCAATAAATTTCCTATCCACTTAACCCGAATATATAATCCCTTAACCTGTTGTTATGGGATAATGCACCCAAGGGTTTGGGTTGAGAAGGGCCAACAGAGAAAGAGGTATACAACAATAAAAAACATACAATTTTGCAATCATAATTCTTAAACTAGTAAAATGGAAAGAAGGATTAGTACCCATAGGTCCGACGTTTGAGAGCGATCCTGTTGGGTTCAGAAACTCTACTTCTCCTAGTGCTCCAAAAACCTACAACTCATTCAAGAAAAAAACATATACTACTGATAATTCAAAGCATGCTTGAGATATTAGTGTTATATCATATAAGAATATAAGCATAAAACATGAAAAAATTCATAATAAGATCATATTCATGTATAAAGCATAAATATCATGAATATCAAGAATGGGACATAGCTTCTTTATTGATGAATGTAAAGATGTGTGGAGGAATACCACCTGATTCATCCATGGCTCCAATAAAAACGATCCTCTGGATCCGTCGAACCCAAGCCTCAATAATCTCCTTCTATATGCATACACATGGATGCCATATAAGAGGAATGAACATCTCTTTGAGGGAAACAAGCGTTTCCACAATCTGGGAGTGCAGGAGGCATAGGGATAAACTATACTTAATCAAAGACTAAAATGGCTATAATATCAATCTCCTGTATTTCTCCTCCCCTTAGGCCTTCCCATGAGGTGTATTTATACCACCCAAAAACATTTGTTTCAGTTGGGATGCACTTAGGCTACGGGATGCTATAGGTAGGCTTCTGGTGTAACCTGTAAACCCCACCCAAAAAACAAGGATTTTTTATTTTTTTCATCATTCAAATTATATACATGGGTTGGGTATAAATTGACCCATGTGTGTACACGTTTTTGAGATGGCAAAGTCACATATGGAATTCAAAATAATTTTTTTTAGATAAAGGACCAAGTCTGAAGGGAAAAGGCTACCCAAGGCCATGACTTAGAGCATCAACTGTACAGAGGTGGAAAATGATGCTATAACATATGCTCCCAAACATACTAGATTAGAAGTGGTATAGGATGGTTGAAATGTATTAAGTGTATAATAATAATCATGTGACGACTTGGGAGGAGTTCACCAAATTTCAACCTGCCAAAAAACAATGGAAGAGATTAGAAAGAAATATCATGTCTTAGGCAGGCATACCCATGCTCATAGATATTAAAACATGTTAGCATATCATGTATATAATAGATCCAATATGTATACAAATACAAAGGAAACTAAGAAATGCATAGTGGATCATCTGATCATAGGCTCAAAAGTACATGATCAAGGTCACGTCATAGTATCACGTATAGAAGAACTGATCTATGATCATAAAAGAGATATCTAATCAATGATGTCACATAATTGATCCTCAAAGTACCAAGTCATAAAAGTGGAATAATGGTACTGCACACAACTCGGGTGCCAACATATAAGATGTTGTTGTGGTGAACTGCAACATATAAGGTGGATACTGGTGAGCCCTGTACTGCACCAAGAATGTTGCAACTCCTAGAGGCTACTCTACTTTACTTTATCAACCTGAGGTTCATAAAAACTTGGAGGTGACACTGCTATATACACAATAGATGCATTCTACACATGTCATTCTCTTCGGAGTCCTACGAAAGGGTGTTATTTCTAGAGTTTCTGAATGAAGTCTGTCATGCTTCCGAATTTAGACCTAGGGCTACAAGTCATTCAAATCCATTACTCTATCAGAAATCAAAGAACTATTCTACAACAAGAAAGTACATCTAGCTACTCTGCAAGAGAAGAAATCTACAAATTAAGCTATGGCAAGAAATGGAAGTAAACTAGGCATCTTTCATGAAGTAAACTGCTGAATTGAAATTGCAGAAACAAGACTAACCTAATCACACATTTTTGGGCCAAATGACTAGAAAAACTCTGTCTACTTCATGTTTTAAATATCATGCTTTTACTCGTGCATTTAATCATGACCTAATTATGCTTGTAAATGCGTTGTTTTGCAGCAAAGAGGAGAAAGCACTAAGGTAATTTAGGAAGGTATTCAAATCATTTGTGTAGGGATGAAGATGTATGGATGGTCTTGGCAGGTTTGGATGAGGTGGATGATGGTTTTTGGGCTTAAAGAGAGGCCCACAAGTGTAGCTACAAGTTTCCTGTAGTGCTATAGGAAAGTCATGAATTGCTACAAGAAACAGTATGAGGGAAATATGAGGCAAAAAATGGTGGATAAAAGAATAGGGGAGGTGGAATGAAGACGTTTTTTGATGAATGGAAGGTGGCAAACCCCTTGGCCAAGCTCAAAACCTCTTGATATGCCTTTATTTCACTCCTAGGGTTGTTCACGGTGTGAAGGTGAAAAATATGAAAAACAAGGCTAATGGCAGTTTAATTTAAATAAGGCTAATGATGGGTGAGAAATGAAGCTAAGGGTGCTGGTGAAGTTCTACTTTGTTGTGCTACTTGATCCTAAAAGAAAAATACTTGTTCATGTAACAAACATTGGCAAATTCATGATGAAGGAAATGGAAAAGATGAGTTAAATTTGGAAAGAAAACCTACTTTAGTCTTCAAACAAAAATCTAACTTAGTTTTCTAGACATGTTCATGAGATTACAACAACCAAACTATTCTTTCCGATAAATCATAAGCTAAAGAGAAAATTTGGCTTGTGGGGAAGGGTGCCCTCCTCAAGATCCAATAAAAGAGATGAGAGAGGGAGGCTTGACACACAACATTCTGAGTTTATAAAATATTATACCAACATTTATGCAAGCTTAACTATGATAAAATACCAATGGAAGTAAACTAAAAATAGTGAATTGAAATGTAAACAAACTAGCTAAAAACTCATAAATGAAACTAGCTACAATGACATAAAAATAAGCATGAATACACAAGAGAGACTAAGGCCAATGGATTGGTCCCTAACCCACAAGCCTATCCCTATGAAACTAAATCAATGAAGGACAATCTGAATACTCATCTTATTTCAGAAAATAGTCTCATCACATAATCATAAAAGTCTTAAAAAAACATTACAAGACCTAAGAGTCTATTAGCTTCCTTCAAAGTTCAAATCATAATGAGCTCTTTCTCATCCCTATTTAACCTAGAGGGTAGCTACCAACAACTCCCTAAAAAGTAGGAGATGTGTCCACTTTGAATGCAAGATAAATGGAGCTTTGGTGCACTTGATCTCCCACTTGCTTGGCAGCCTTTGATTTTGAGCCTTTGGAGGGAATCTCAAGGATCCCTTGGTTTCCTTTGGGAGTTAAGGAGGTGGTAAATCACCCTTGAATCTCTCCTTGTTTTCTACATCAAGCTTTAATTATAAAATCTTCATCAAAAATTCATTATCTTCATTATTATCTTGCATTTAACTCATATTAGGCATTCGATGTATGAAAATCCTTAATCACTCTCTACACTAGCAAAATAAGACCATAATATAATTTAAATGTGTGAAAGAGAGACTTAATAAGGCTAAAATGGTGACAATTAACCCCTTCAATTATACCTAATGTTGGAGCTCATCATCACTCCCCTACCAAATGGTTGTTCATCCTCTCAACAACTTAGTCCTCCTTCTACGTTTCTTATAAAGCCTTAATGGATCCTCTAACTTCCCATGGAAGAAGTGTGGGGGTCTCTTCATGAGGGTAAAATCCATCATTCTTTTCTTCTTCCTCCCATTCTCTGTTTTGATCATATTTTTGTTTTCCATTACTTAGCCCTAGCAGCAAGGGTGGAATGAGTTTCAAACCAAGCCACTAAATCTTCTTGGCCTACACGACCCTCATGTACATTGGTGCTCTTTCTAGGGCACCTCTAAATCTCTCTGGTGTGTGGTATTCCATGTTTCTAATACTGTGAGGGAGGTTATTCCAACTCCTTTGACTAGCCATTATGCATTCATATCCCAACCACCTAGAAACATGATCAAAATGAGCCATGGCTTGAGTTTGTGTGCTAAGGTACTTTTCTACAAGTGCAACATCATTTTCTATCTTGAGATGGTTGTTGATGACTCCCCTAGGGATGGATAGTTCTGCCCTAATGTGTAGAGGTTCTCTATTTTCTCTCCTCGTGACCCTTATAACTTCTTCTGTGCTAGCTTCCTCATTAATCATCCAAGAGGCTAATTCCATTAATTGCATGTCTCCCATTATAGAATTAGGGTCCCAAATGTTCAAGTCTATCAACAAAATATTGTGCATGTAGAATGCTATCATTTTTTCCTTATCTTCCATACATGACTGGTTGAAAAAGTCAATGAATTGTCTGCAGTTCTAAAAGGGCAAGGATCCATTAGAGGCTAGTGTTATGATTTGAAATAGGAGAAACTATTCTTTGAGGTAGATTGCATAGGAATACGATGGGTATCTATGTTGGATGGACTCCATGCACAAATCTTCCATGTTGGCTATTTTTTTGTCTTTTTTTTGAAGTTGATCCTGCAATTTTTCACTCTCTTTCTGGGCCTTCTGAAGCTTCTCTTTCAACATGGATTCTCTAAGCCTAGCAATAGACAAATCCATTCCCAACTCAATCACTTTTTCCTGCATGACCCCTATGTCATGCACAACTTTGGTTGTAGAAATATTCATCCAATGATGAGTGTGTGCTCTATCCTCTTCCAAATTATATAATAAAGGTATTCAAGATTCTGAGGAATCAATCTTCCCCCTTCAATAAATGTATACTAGGAGATGAGATTTTCCTGAGGGCTAGGGTGTGAAACTATTGATACATCTTTGAGGATAGGTTTTGGTGAGGTAGGCTCCTCCTTGTCATCTTTTAATTCCCCCCCCTTTTTCATATTTCCCTTCATCTTGTGCCTTTTCCTCAACTTCTTGGGCCTCTTTCCCATCCATGATTGTATTTTCTCCCTCAACCAAGGCTTCTTTCTCTGATTTTAGGTCTGCTGGAGTTTCCTATAGCAAACTTAGTTTTGCATGTTTAAGACTCTCTCTTGATTGTTTTCCATTTTTTATGTAATTTCAGGGTTTGTGGGGGTTGTTATATGTGTATGGGATGCCAACCTTGTTGAATGTATTCTTATGTAGGTCATAGGGGTCCTCACAGGTGAGGTGACCTCTTGAACATTTCCTTTTTATATCATAATTTCATCATCTTTCTTAAGTGACTCCTCAATGGAAATATGGATTTTAGTTGGAGTCCTTGGTTTCCCTTGGCTCACCCTTTGGCTCTTCCTAGTCATGAAATACATGGGTGTTTGTCTCTTCCTCTCTTTTTTCACTGGTGTGCTCAAAGTGGCTAGGGTACCATCCACTTCTTGATCTGTTATCTCTGGTGATATGTTGGTGTGCTGAGGGGAGGTATCACTGCCTAGCATAGGGTCCAATATTTTCTTCTCCTCTGCCTTTTCTTCCTTATTCCCCTCATTCTATCCCTTCTCTATTATAATTTCTATGTGTTTTCGGTTTCAACCTCCATTTCTTCTTTTTCTTCCTCATCTTCAGCCTCCTCTTCTTCTACTTCTACCTCCCTCTCTCTAAGACTAGAGGCAGAGGTTTGTCCTATTTGGGTGGCTATGAAGGCTTCCCTATCCATGTCTATGAATGATGACCAAGACACAAGGAAGTTTATTCTTTTTAGAGAATCACTCACTATTAGTTTTATAAGGTCATGATGAGCCAAATGTTGGTATTTCCCTTATCTCACCTTTTTTCTCATGTCCATGATTGAGTTCAAGAGGAAACTTAGGGATGTTCAATCTTTGTTCTAGAGGGAGTTATCCCTAAAATATAAGTTCATTCAACAACCTGAAATGGTATCCATAGACTACACTAGGTCTTCCTTCCCAAGAAATTAATTTCATGATATGGAAGGCTACTTCATCCTAGGGGTATGGAAGGCTTTCTCTCCTCACTCCATTCTTGTCCTCAATGTATTCTTCTCTTGGCAGAAATAGGATTTTCTTGGCTACAGTGCTTGGCATCCTTTATTTAATCCACTAAAATACTAAGGGAAAAGTGGTGATTCTGCTGATTAGTTAAGGTGAAAGTGTGATGGCTAGGCCCCTAACTATAGTGGTGCCTCTCTCCTTTGAGTGTGATTGCAGAGCCACTGCAAACTATCGAGCTATCACCTCATAAAAACCCTTTAATGGCTCAAAGAAACCTAGCCATTTGTGGTTTCTAACAATTTCCATTACTTGAGGATGTTGTCTTATTCTTTTAATATCAGTGGGCTCCCTTCTGTTAAATCCCCCTCCCATTTTTATGGATGTGATAGGAAGGTGTTAAGATGTTGGAGAGTTATATGTGAAGAGGTCTTGGAGATTATGTCTTAAACAAATTCAATTTATCACCATTTAATTCCAAACTTATAATAGACCCTGTAAATTTCATGGAGAAATTGAATTTTTTTAGGGTGACAACCACTTACCTATATCCTCTGGTGCCTTTTCTTGGGATATGGTGGCCTCTGGAAGTAATTTCACCCAAAGGTGACTCTATTTTTCCCTTTGTATCCTTGCTGATCTTCCTATGTACTTTCCTGTAGCACCTCATTCTTTCATGTAGCATGATGGTGCATGCAAGCTTAGACTTCGATGCTCCTTTCTTTGATGGCTCCTTTGGCTTCCTTTGCTCCCAATGCTCTTGAAATTCTTAGCGAGGTGGATATAATGAGGCAGAACTCACCTTTATGGTATTTTTAACCAATTTGGAGTGTAATGTTGACTCGTACTTTAGCACGAGTTTCCCTCTTTGGGACTTTTGGTCCCACTCTAGTTAATGATTGCCTCAACCTCGTAATCACATCCTCATCCTTGTTTACTCCCCCTTGACTGATTTTACTTTCCCATGTGGCATGTACTCTTCACTTTTCATTCAGTTTAACATTAAAATTGTGGCCAAGTTAATTGGCCACCTTTTTTTGCCTTTTAAGCCTCTAAACCTTGACATTAAATTATTTTGGTCATTATCAATGCATAGCAAGAGGTGAAGGGCCATACTTGAGCCTGTCTGGTGCTCGTGTGTTGCAGAGTGATCTAGTGCAAGGAGCTAGAGTTTTTGGTTGCAGACATGATCTTCCTCTTGTTGTATTTTTATTTTTTATTTGTTTCCTAAGTGAGCAACTTGTTTTCTAAGTGAGTTGCTTGTTTTATGAGTGAGCTGCTTGACCTTTTATTTGTTTTTCTCTTCTTCCAGGTGCTGCATGGAGGTCCTCAGGTGCCTTGGATGGCATGTTCACTCTCTTGGATTATGCTAGTGGTCCTCTGAAGCCATATTCTTCAAATAATCTTCAGCTTTGGTCCTTGTTGTGCCATACACATAATTACTATAGGAAAATTTCCAACTTCCTGTAGAAACCTTATTTCCACTTCTTGGGGCTCCAGATTGCTTGGGGATAAAGTGAAATGGTTTATGGAGGTTAGGGATGGAGTGATGGAATGAGTGGAGTGATGGATAAGTAAGCGAAAAGGTTTTGATCCAAGGTATAAATGGTTTAGCTAATAGTGGTGCAACATAGGGTTTAGGGAGTGAATTGACGGTTAGGAGTGATATGTATAGGAAAAAAATAAATTATGATGCTCTTTAGGAATCTTGTAGCTGCTAAAATTTCCTATAGAAATTACAGTTAGGGGAAAAAATGGAATTTTCTACCTACCTGTGGGGTGAAATGAACGAATGGGTGCATGCTAGATTGGTTCATGGAGTGTGTAAGTAAAGGAAAGGCATAAGTGAGGAAAAAAGGCTCCTCTAGATCCAAAACCCATCTTTGATCAATAACCTGCAAAACAGATAAAAAAATAAAAAAAATAAAAAAATAAAAATTGAGTGCATAGGTATTTCTTTCTCTTTTTCCTTTTGTTAATTTCCTCTCTTTTTTTTTTTTTTAAGGAACATGGGCTACCTCCACAAAGGTTTTCAACCCACAAACCTACCTTGGGCACCTCAAAGAGGTTTTTAGCCAAGGATAATTTATTTACTATTTTTTGTTTTGTTTTGTTTTTATTCGAGATTGACCCTGGAGTTGGCCTTGGGTACCTCAGAGAGGTTTTCACCGATGCCTCTTTATTTTTATTTTCTCCCTTTTTTTCTAGGAGGGGGAGGCGTTGGAAACTATGGAGTCTCCCATGACATACATCTCCCTATTTAAGGAAGTTATAAATTCATCCCTAGAAAGGGGATTTTTGTAACCTTTAAGCCTGTAACCATTAACAAGTAGGGGAATCCCTTCCTCATCTATGGTTATGATATGAACTATACCATTATCATAACATTTGTCCACTTTCTAGGGTCCCAACCATATTGTCATTAGTTTGTCTTTGAAATCCTTGAACCTTGAGTCATACAGCAGTGCCTAATCTTCCTCTTGAAAGGTCTTCTCCTTAATGTGATTGTCAGCAGCTGAATCACTTATGTGTGAAGGAGTACTTGCATCCTGAACTCATCCAATCCATTTAATTGCTACAACCTTTCTTTTTGGGCCTTTGATATATCCATGTCTAACCCAGCTGCCATCCTGGTGTTGAACTCAAATTCAATTGAAAGCAAAGCTTTTTTCCCATAAACTAAGTCATAAGGAGTGAACCCTGTTGTTTTTTCCCAAGTAGTATTGTAAGTTCAAGTAGCTTCCACCAATATGTCTGCCAATCTTTTCTTATGCTGCTCACATCCTTGGCTAGGATATTCTCCAAGTCTCTATTGGTCACTTCCACTTGGCCATTTTCTTGAGGGTGGTAGGCAGTGGAAGTCTTATGATTTATCTTGTGCCTCCTAAAAATATTATCAATGAGATGAGATGTGAATTGTGCCCCCTAATTAGTGACTACCTCTCTGGGTATCCAAATTTGTAGAACACATTCTCTCTCAAAAATTCAGCTACCTTCTCCTCTATTTCTACCTTTACAGCTTTTGTTTTAGCCCACTTTTTTAAGTAGTCAGTGTCGACTATGATATACTTTTTCTGGCCAAATGTTGGATCAATGGCTCCAATGAAGTCCATTCCCCACTTGTCGAATGGCTCTAGAACCACCTGAGGTTGCAAGTGCAGCTCATCCCTCCGTGTAGGTTTCCCCATCCTTTGGAACTGGTCACACCTGCTAGTGTATCTTCTGGAATCCTAGTGAAGGGTAGGCTAATAGTAACCTACCTGCAAATATTTGAAGGTTGTCCTTATTGCAGAAAAGTTGAATCCACAAGTGCTATCATGAAATGCAAAGAGGATGTAAGAAAATTCTTCCTCCCTCACTCATATCCAGAGGATTTGGTCAAGGCCTAACTTGAAGATATTTCCCCCAATCCAGGTGAAGGGGGCACTTTTTGTGATGATATTTCTCTTCTCCTTGGATGAGAGGCTGGGGGGGGGAGAATTTTCAGCAACCAAGTAGTTAGCTATGTCCGCAAACCATGGAGAGAGTGTTGAGATAGCAAAGAGGTGTTCATCAGGGAGCTGGTCATCCACCATTCCTTCTTTATCTGTAGATAGAGATAACTTGGATAAAGAATTGGAAACTGCATTCTCATTTCAAGGTTTATTGACACTGGTTAGGTCAAACTATTGTAATAGTAACAACCATATAATTATTCTAGCTTTAACATCAGGTTTTTTCATTAAATATTTGATGGCTGCATGGTTAATGTGTACAAAGGTCTGATAACCAGTGATATAATGTCAATTTTTTTTAAATCATGGAAAATGGCTAACATCTCCTTCTCTGTGAAAGTATAATTGATTTCAGCCTTAGACAAGTTCTTACTAATGAAATAGATTGCATAAGGTAATTTTTCTTCTAACTGCCCCAAGGCTGCCCCCATAGCTTTGTCAAATGCATTTGTGTGGATCTATAAAGGTAGAGTCCAATTTGAACCTTGAGGAATGGGGGAAGTAGTTAACTTTCCCTTAATGGTCTCAAAAGCGTCTTGACAAAGACTGGACCAAGTAAATTTAGAGTATTTGGCCAACAAACCAAATAGTGTCGAAGCCAACTTGCTGAAATATTTGATAAAACTTCTATAGTAGATAGCTAAACCTATGAAAATCCAGACATCTCTCTGCTTGTGAAGAGTAGGTACCCTTTTGATGATGGTGATGTTGTTCAATTCCACCTATATTCCTTCTTGGGAGATTGAGTGTCCTAATACTACTGCTGCTCTTTTCAAGAATTCACACTTTTTTGAGCTTGGGGAGAGATGCATCTTAATGCATCTTCTTAATACTTTTCCAAAATTGGAGAGAGATTCCTGGAATTCATCCCTTTAGGGTGTGAAATCATCCATGTAGATTTCAGCTGAGTCATGGACTAGCTCGGAGAAAATTCTCAAGACAATCCTTTGGAAGGTAGCTCGGGCACTGCACAACCCAAAGGGTAGGACTCTGAAGCGAAGGTACCTAAAGGATATGTGAAAGTAGCCTTTTCCTAGTCTTTAGGGATAATTTGGATTTGGTTATACCCTTTGAACCCATCTAAGAAAGAAAAGAACTTATTTCCTACAAGGCCATCTAGGACTCGATCTATAAAGGGAAAATGGAATTTTTCATTCTTGGTGGCTTTGTTGAGTTCATGATAATCAACACAGATTCACCATTTTCCATTCTTCTTTGGGAGTATGACAAGAGGAGATAGCCATTCACTGTCTGATATAGGATAAATGAAACCTACATCCAACAATTTATGTTGTTCTTCCTTGACTATTTCTTTTAGAGTTGGGTTCATCCTCCTTTGGGGTTTGCCCACATGCTTGCATCCTTCTTTAATGTAAATATAATGTCTGCACACAGAGGTATGCACCCCTTTCATGTCCTTGTAGTCCCAAGAAAATGCATATAGGTTCTCTTTCAAAAGCTGGCATAGTTGCTCTTCTCGTCTATCTAAAAGGTTTGAGTTAATTTTCAAAGATTTGGATGGTAAAATTTCCACAACCTTGGTGGTTTTAGAGGTTGAATCAACTGATTGTAGTTACATACAAAGTTGGATTTTAGATTCTTTGACTAGGATTTTAAGTGGGCTGTTAGTGGGGGAATGGTTCTGAATGACTTGGTTGATGAGTTCATCTTCACCAAGTTCCCCCCTCTAAGAACATCATATATGGTACAAATGGAGTAGGGTGTAGTGTTGTATACTTCATATTCTTCTTCATCCTCCAACCATATAGGTAGGTCATAGTCAATGGAAAGCCGGGCTGGAGGATATAATACTAGCTGTTTAGATAAGGACCCATTCTGAATAGTCATGTTTCTGTCCTAACAACTGATATAAGCATCGATAGCGGCTAACCAAGGTCTCGCTAGAATGAGAGGATATCCATTAAACTTGGTTTTTCACTGGATAACTAGGAAATCTGTAGGATACTCCCAAGATTCAATTGAAACCATAACATCCTCAACAATTCCTTTCAGAGTTACTGTGGACTGACCTGCAAGTTGCAGAACCATTGTGGTTTTCCTCAAAGTCCCTTGGAGGTTGAGTGTAATATTCCTAATTAGCTTTTGGCTTGCTGGAATATTATATTTTTCTTTCATTCATAACTTAGATGAATAAGTGGGTAGAGAGACCCTTAAATCTATATAGTAGGAATAAAACCACTTCTAGTATGAATGTGGATTAGTGTAGCTAGCTGAAATAAAGCAACCCTTAGTGTGAATGGGATAAATGCATGTAGATGGGGTCAAGGTTGATGAAATCAACAACGCTACCATAGAGAGAGTGGAGCTAGTGAGGAAAACACAGTTATGGTGGATGATTGTTTGCATGGTAGTAGCATCTTTAATGAGTGGGGCCAAGGGTGAGGAAGCTCACCAAGAATATAAGGAAGGGGATGGAATCCATAGAAGGCATTCTAATTATTGTTTATGTCTTAGTTTTTATGATTTTCTGCATGCTTCAGCTATTTAGCGGAGTCTGCTGTGTTTTTTAGCACAAGGGTGTTTCTGGGATGAAATCCCACCCTCATCCTCAAGGGAATTTGAGTGCCCACTCAGGAGATGTTCCTTTGAGCTTCATTCCACTATCTGGCATCAAGCCAAGCTTCAGTTATCTTCAGTAGCATAGTCTCCTTCAGGAATTGCACAAATCAGGAGGGCAATAGCAGTGGAGGGTTAGAAAACCTAGTTTCCAAGTGAAGGGAAAACCTTTCACCCAGAAAGCTAGAGGGGAGAAGTTGCAACCATTTTCTTGTCATTTCAGGCATTCCCTTGCAATGATTCAGTGATACAATGTTATTCATCCATAGGGCTGCATTTTTCACATTCTGCATCTTTTGTATTTTCGGAAACCATTTCTGGGTTTCCTTGGAGTTGTGCTTGGGAGCTTATATATTTATTCTCGACACCTTTTGAACATTATATCAGTAGATATATATATTTCAATTTTCTAGTTGCAGTGTCTCTCACTAGGACTGCACTATCTTGTATTCTGGTATTTTGTATAGCAGAAACATTTCATTTTTGGGTGTATTTTGGCATTGGAGGCTTGTCTTGCCTAGTTTGAGTGATTTTTTCCTCAACATATTGTACTTGTTTTCTGTTGTGATACATAATATAATGGATATATGATCTTCTCATGTGTATTGTGATGATATTTGCTGTAGCTTCTAGTTTTATTTTCAATATTGATGCTTCCTATTTCGGAATATTACAGTGGTATCAAAGCATAATATTGGCTCAGCTTGTGGGGCAGTGCATCTATAGCAATGGAGGAAAGATAAATTCCAAAACTTCTTCTCCAGACCATGTAGAATATTTCCAAATAGATCAAGGAGATGAGGTTGGAAAGACAAAAGGAATCCCCTAGAGGGTTTCAACATGGAGAAAGTTTCGGAACTTCACATATTTGGTGTGAGAAATCAACAATACAACCTTCTTCACAACGCTCCACCATCCCCACATTCCTAACAATAGGAAATGTGGTGGGAGGGAAGCAAAGACTCAAGAGAGGAAACTCTTGGAGATTATTTCTTAGAATATGATTCTCAATCTCATAGGTTCAAGAAGCACCTGAACTTCCAAGAGTTCTATCGGGTAAAGGACAATAGAAGACCCAACAATGACAATAGAGGTGGAGGGTACATGTAGAACAATCATCTACAATGTACTATGGGTATATTATTTTTTCCCTCTTTTAATGGGTCACCCAAGTGCACAAAAAAGGCTTGCGTAGAGAATTTGGATACTTATTTCCAGCTGAACCAAGTTTCAAAGATGGAGGCCATTAAGATAGCAACACTACACTTGGTAGGTGAAGCACATGAGTGGTTGTTTCATGGCCTATCTACACTAGGGCATGCTAGTTCAGTGCTTATGCAGAATTCACCTGGAGGTTGGTGGAGAGATTTGACTGTAGGAATCCAGAAGCACATTTTGTTGATATAACCAAGCTTAAGCAAGTAGGAGATCCAGAGACATATCTTTGAATTTCTAAAGCTCTCAGCTATGGTGTCTGATATATCTACAACTAGGAGATTATGTATGTTTATTGATGGGCTAGCAGAACCATTTCATGGTTTTTGAAATCCACTAGACCAAATATGCTCTAAGAGGCTATTGAGATGGCTAGAAATTTGCAGCATGCTTTGCCCAAAGAAAAAGCCCAAGTCTAGCTGAAGTTATTTTCTCAAGAAAAGGGAAAGGATGTGCAGTTTCCTCCCTCAAAGGGGAATCATGAGAAGGGATCTCTTGATGATCATGTCTAGGGAGATCTAAGGAGGAGGAAACTTTTCTTCACTTTCCAAGAGCCATGGATACTAGGACACCGGTGCGATGCAGGAAAGGAAAATTATATTGAGGTGTTCTCTGATGATGGGGAGGAGGAAGCAAAATTTTTAGAGGAGGATACCAACATTGTAGCATCATGAGAGGTTGCACCATCATCAGGAGGTGTGAAGGGAGCATTTTCTCCGACTGGAGGAACTCTTCCAGCTTTTCCGGGACTTCCCAAGTATCTAACATTGAGGGTTAGAGGCACTATTCAGGCACAGAGAGTATTGGGGTCGATAGACAATGGGGCTACCCATAACTTTATTGATACTCAGGTAGTGCAGAGGAGGGGCATTCACATGGATGATTTTGAGGGCTTCTCAGTTTTGGTTCCAGGAGCTAGAACCATGAAGTGTGCCAAGTATGTTCTGACATAAGTTGTCACTTTGTGGACCTACACATTGACATACCACTTCTTTTTGGTTGATATTCCATAAACTAATGTGATATTGGGTGTTCAGTGGTTGATCACCTTGGGTAAGGTCAACATATATTGGGAAACCTTGGAGATGGAATGGACAGATAAGGGGAGTGGTAAGAACCAGAAGTTCAAGGGCATGCACACCTATCCACCCGAGATTGTCTCAGCACATAGGATGGAGACTTATTTGCAAAGAGGGGACATAGAGTGGGAAGTGGAACTGTGTATGTTGGAGG
Organism: Pinus albicaulis; assembly: GCA_034641835.2. Lineage (NCBI taxonomy): Eukaryota > Viridiplantae > Streptophyta > Pinopsida > Pinales > Pinaceae > Pinus > Pinus albicaulis. The sequence goes on from CM076571.1 coordinate 744,952,695, forward strand.
CAGGAGGCAAGGTTGCACTAGTACAATCATATGTGTAGTATATTCTAGACCATTATTCTACAGTATTTGGAGATATCCCACTAGGGAGGCCACCTGATTGAGGATTTTATCACACTATTGAGTTGGATTAGGCGATCCAAGAAATTATCACGAAACCCTATAGGCATCCCAAAGCCTAGAGGGATGATATTTAAAAAGCCATTCAGGAGCTATTGGCTTTAGGACACATCCAACCTAACACCAATCCTTTTTCTTTTTCTATGGTCCTGGTAAAGACTAAGGATGGCACATTGAGGATGTGCATTGACTATAGAGCTTTGAATAAGAAAAAAATGAAGAACAGGTACCCAATTCCCAAGATCGATGAGTTCATGGATGAGCTAAGGGGATCCGAGTACTTTTCAAAGATTGATTTGAGGTTGAGATACCATCAAATCAGAGTGAGGGATCAAGATATCCCTAGGACTGCATTTAGATGCCACTTGGCCATTTTGAGTTTTTGGTGATGCCCTTTGGGTTAACCAATGCTCTAGCAAATTTTCGGTCTTGCATGAACCATATTTGTTGTGGTCAACTAAGGAAGTTTTTATTGGTTTTCTTTGATGACATTATTATTTAGAGCCACACATGGGAGGAGCATTTGCAACATATTGAGACAGTATTACACATTCTTGAAGAGAATCAATTCTATGCTAAACTCTCCAAGTGTGAGTTTGGACTCACAGATATGCTCTATTTAGGCCACCTCATTAGAGTGGATGGACTGAGGGTTCATGAGGAGAATATCTATGCTATTAGAGATTGGCTTGAGTCAAAGAATGTCACAGAACTTCGGGGGTTAGTAGGCATATGTAGCTACTACCAGAATTTTGTTAAACGGTTCTCTCAACTAGCAACACCACTTACAGATTTTACCAAGAAGCGAGCCTTTAGTTGGACAACCATAATGAAAAGGACCTTTGATAGGCTCAAGGAGGTGATGAGAAACTACCCAGTGTTGGTTTTTCCAGATTTTACCCAGCCCTTTGTGCTAGAATGTGTTGCTTTAGGGGAGGGCATTGGAGCAGTTTTGATGCAAGGGGGTCACCCCATAGCTTTTGAGAGTCAGAAGTTACTTCCTTATGAGAGGTTGTACTCTATATATGATAAAGATATGTTGGATATCATGCATGCATTAGCCAAATTCTAGAAATACTTGGTCGGCAACAGATTCCTAGTGAAGATTGATCACAATAGTCTTCAGTTCTTTCTTGAGCAAAAGTAGTTGTAGGAGAGGCAGCAAAAATGGGTGAACAAGATCCAAGAATATGAATTTGACATTGAATATATCAAACGGAAGAGAAATGTAGTGGCATATGCTCTATCTCGGAGGCCAGTAGCATTGTCTTTGATGAGTGTGGATACATATTGGAAGGCCCAACTATTGGTGGAGTATTCCAAAGACCGCTTTACATGTGAGATCCTCGATGGACAGGTGATCGATGAGAGGTTTAGAGTGATGGATGAGGTCATCTATTACTGAGGTCGGATCTTGTTGACTAGAGATTCTATACTCAAGGAGAATATTCTGCAGACAACACATGATTCACCACTTTCCTATCATTAAGGATTCACCAAGACATATCGGGCCATTCGGGAGAGATCTCATGGAAGGGTTTCAAGGAGGATGTGCTCCAACACATCAGGGGGTGTGTAGTTTTCCAATAGAACAAACGAGAGAAAAAACATCCTACAGGATTATTGCAACCACTCCCTATTCTGGAAGAGAAATGGGAGAGTATTTCCATGGACTTCACCACTGGCTTACCTACAGTTCAGGGTAAGGATTGTATCTCTGGATTTTTTGATCAACTAACAAAGTATTCACATTTCTTGCTATTTCTGCACGATATACTTCTTCATAGGTGGTTGAGATGTTCTTTAGAGATGTCTTTAGACTCCATGGTCTTCCAAAGACCATAGTCAGTGATTGGGATAGCTGCTTCATGGGTGGCTTTTGGTAGGAGCTCTTTTGGTTAGTGGGTACTGAGTTAACGCCAAGTACCAGTTATCACCCTCAGATCGATGGACAAACAAAGATAGTAAACAAGTGGTTGGAAGGCTACTTTCAGAACTATGTTTCGGAGCAGCAAAGGGCATGGCTGTGCTGGCTCCACTTGGGGGAGTATTTCTACAACACAAATTTTCACATGTCAATCGACATGAATCCATTTCGTGCTCTTTATGGGAATGATGCTCTATTATTTTTGATGTAGGAGTTCTACTAGAAATCAAATCCCGCATATATGAATACAACTGCTTCACAATAACTCTGAAAATGTTCAAATTTGTATAATAAAAACATGAAAATCATTCAACTCAATTAAACATGAAGGCGAAAAGAGCCAGGAAAATCAATTTCCTTAACTACATTAAAATTCTATGGCCAGATATTACATTGGGCAGCCTCTTGGCTCTTGGCCCTTTAAACCACTCCTCACTCACTCCACTCAGCTCTTCAACTATTCAAGTGTGTTCTCCTCACAAAAACCACTTATATTTATACATAAATAATGAATTTAATTCACTCAAAAAATCTCTCCACCTAATCCTCAACTAAATCTAATTTTTAGGTGTGGACTCAACAAAGTCCCATACATAGAATTCCTACTCCTAATTTTGCTAACTAATATTAATTTCTCTCATATCCTTTTAATTAATAAAAGAATATTTACAAAATCCTCCCTTTTATAATTTATCTCCTATTTTATTTAAAAATAACAAATTAATCAATAAAACAATTAAAATGTCACACCCCCCTTTATTACATAATAAAAAAAGAAAATTGGCCTTGATGCTCCTGCATCAATCTTCTAATGTGATGTTTGGAGAAAGCAAGGATCCTAGAGCCAAGGAGTGGATCTAGGAGAGTTACGATATACTCCATGCTCTCAGGGACAACATTGCTACAACTTAGAACTAACAGAAGTTGTATGCAGACCGTGGCTAGATAGAGAGGTAGTTTTAGGTTGATGATTTATTCTATCTCCGCCTTCAGCCCTGTAGGCAGTCTACACTAAAGGAGAAGGGGGATGAGAAGATAAATCCCCAATTCTATGGGCCATACAGGGTGATCCATCGTGTTGGAGAGGTAGCATATTAGTTGGAGCTCCCCATTGGGAGTAAGATCCATAACATTTTTCATGTCTCATGCCTGAAAAAGGCCATTGGACAACACGTGGTTGCCACCATGGATCTCCAACCTATTGAGGATGAGGGCCATCTATTTTTACAACCAAAATCTATCTTGGACAATTGGGAGAGGCAACTAAGGAGCAAAGTGATTAGAGAATATCTGAATCGATGGAGGAATCTACCAGATGAGGATGCCACTTGGGAGGGAAAGAAGATTTTGCAGCATCCATATTTACAGTTGCTTGAGGACAAGCAACATTTTGGAGGCAAGGAATGTAATATTCCTAATTAGATTTTGGATAGTTGGAATATTATATTTGTCTTACATTCATAACTTAGATGAATAAGTGGGTAGAGACACCCTTAAATCTCTTTAGTAGTAATAAAACCACTTCCAGTATGAATGTGGATCAGTGTAGCTAGCTGAAATAAATCAACCCTTTGTGTGAATGCGGTCAATGTATGTAGATGGGGTCAAGGTTGACCAAATCAACAACGTTTCCATAATGAGAGTGGAGCTATTGGGGACACCGCAGTTATGGTGGAGGAGTGTTTGCATGGTAGTAGCATCTTTAATGATTGGGGCCAAGGGTGAGGAAGCTTACCAAGCATATAAGGAATTCTAATTTTTTTTTATGTCTTATTATTTTATTACTTTCTGTATGCCTCAGCTATTTAGCAGAGTCCATTGTGTTGTTTAGAAAAAGGGTGTTTCTGGGCAGAAATCCCACCCTCATCCTCCGGGGACTTTGAGTGCCCACTCAGGAGAGGTTCCTTTGAGCTTAATTCCACTATCCGGAATCAGGCCAAGCTTCATATATCTTCAACAGTGTAGTCTCCTTTAGGAATTGCATAAAGCATTAGGGAAATAGTAGTGGAGGGTTAGAAAACCCAGTTTATGAGCTAGTTTCCTAGTGAAGGGGCCAAACATTCACCCAGAAATCTAGAGGGGAGAATTTGCAACCATTTTCTTGTCATTTCATCCATTCCCTTGCAGTGATTCAATGATACAACATCATTCAGCCACAGGGTTTCATTTTTCACATTCTTCATCTTTTGTATTTCCAGAAACCCTTTCTGGGTTGTCTTGGATTTGTGCTTGGGAGCTTAGATCTTTATTCCTGACACCTTTTGAGAATTATATCAGTAGATATATCTATTTCCATTTTCCATTTGTAGTGTCTCTCACTGGAACTATGCTGTCTTGTATTCCAATATTTTGTATAGCAACAACATTTCATGTTTGGGTGTATTTCGGCATTGGAGGCTTGTCTTTCCTAGTTTGAGTGATTTGTTCCTCAACATATTGTACTTATTTTCTGTTGTGATACATAATATAATGGATCTATGATTTTCTCATGTGTATTTTTTTTATATTTGTTGTAACTTCTAGATTTATGTTCAATATTGCAGCTTTCCTATTTCGAAAAGTTACTGTGGACTGATCTGGAAGCTGCAAACCTGTTGTATTTTTCCTCAAAGTCCCTTGGAGGTTGAGTTTAAGCATAGTTTCCTTGGTCATTACATTGATGGCAGCCCTGAGATCAATCAAATTATTTGGGACTATGACACCAACTATGTGCACATCTACAACTGGACAACTAGGGTCCACGTTCTTTGGGAAGATCACCCTTCCCAACATTAAGTTAGACATATGTCCCACTACATTGATGGTGGGGGCATCTTTCTTCTTTCTCCCAGGTTTCTTGAATCACTTTTCCTTGATGAGCCTATTGTAAATAGGGACATCCTTAATGCCTTGGAGAAGGGGTATTTTTACACAATTTTTTCAGTTCACCCAGAAGTTCAGTCTCCTCTCAGGTGTGTTGACTGGAGTGGATCAAGCACTCATGAAAATGAGGCTGTTGGATCTAAGTGTTACTTTCTTCATTTTCCTCCTCAACCTCTACAGGTGGAGATGGAGGATGGTTGTCTGGGACTACTCTTCCGAGCCTGATATTAATCTCTTATAACTCCACAACATAAGCTAGATAGGATGTTTGTCCACTGTAAACCTATTGTGCCTATCTATTGTTCAGGTTCTAATTGGGTTGTGCAGGCTTATGGGGAGTCTTGGGTGGAGTAGAATGAGTAAGTTGAGGTTGAGGTTGGGGTGGAGGCATTAGAGCAGGTGGTTGGTTATGTTGAGGCCTCCACCCTTGTGATTTTTGAAGTTCAACAAGAAATTTCAGCACCTATGCTAGTGTGGGACCAGGAGGTCCAAGCAGCACCTACACTAGTGTGGGACCATAGGTCTTAAAAACACCTACACTGGTGTGGGCTAAATTTGGTGCATGCCTATTTTAGTTATCCCTTAATTAAGATGGACAATAAAATGTAATCTAATCTCAAAATAACTTGTAATAGTTAACTGAGTGTGATAAACTCATTTAACTCATGAATTTTGAGTTGAGGGTAGTTGATGAGGCATGCAGAGTAATTCTAGTTGTAACAGAGTTCAAAGTGCAGTGGTGCATTAGTTAATGCAGGTTGTATTTACTTTAACTAAGTTAAGTGAGTTAAACTCAGTTGTGCTAGTTGTAACTATTTGATACACTAGTGAGAGATCAAGTGAATTAAATATTATTTAATTCAAAATCAATGATATAAAATGCAAATGAGGATTTAATATTATTAACTGCATGCATGTTAGTTCCAGTGGACACCCAGTTGAGATCTAGGTGAAAAGGAATTTGACTATCAGTTGTAGGATTATTGGGTTACACCCATGCAACCAAACACTCATTGGATAGCCAATGATCCTTGCGCAGTTTAGGAAGGCCAAAATTCCTATGGAATGTGGATTTCATTCTACACAAATTCCACAACCAAGGCAGGCTATCAGGAGGCATTAAATTAGCTAAGTATTGGTCAGTTTTTTCCAGGACAATGTGAGACAGTTAGCTGAGTATAAGAGGGCTCTTGTGAGAAGAGTTGTATGTAATTGTTTCATGTATCCATGCTGAATATAGAATAACATATAGTGTGGCTTTGAGCAGAAAGCTTTCCATGGGAGATTATTTGTGCTGTGGTTTGATTTATTCTTCTTTGCTTCATGTGATTGGTGATTGTGTTTTTAATTCTGTAATTGATTTGTAGAAGTGATTCAGTATCTAGCTTTAGCACATTTTTAGATTAGATTTAATCTGTGTTATACATGCTTGCTTTATAATTTCTACATGGTATTCTTTCTACATAGCACAGGAAATCACAGTAGTGAATGAAGAGTTGATTTTGTGACTGGATAGAATTCGAATTTGCAGAAAGAATTTCTTGGTGTTACCGCTGATTCAGGATCGAAATGGCTTTCAATGTCTTGAGATTGGAGTATGCACTCGATGGAATCTCCAGCTATATTTATTGGAAGAAGAGGATGGAGGTAGTACTTGAAGACAATGGCTTGAAGGAATTCATTGATAATGATGTTCCTAAACCTGTTGTGACAGATGATGCAAATCTTGCTGCATGGAAAAATAAATTGGAAAAGGTGAGGAGGATCCTGTTGGAGGGAGTATGAGATCGTATTGTATCAAGACTCCATGGGAAAGCCACACCATATGCAATGTGGAAGGCTTTGACGGATCTATTTTAGAGCAGCAGTGACCATAGGAAATTGGTACTGAAAGATAATCTTAGAAAGGTCAAGATAGAGAAAGGTGACTCCATGCCAAAATATTTAACAAAGTTTGTCCAATTTTTGGATGAGCTGGGGACTACTGGCATTACTGTTGTTGATGATGATTTGGTGAGTTTAGCTCTGCTAGGAATTCCCAAGAGTTGGCACAATTATCAAGGCTCTGTCAATAGAAGGGAAAATATGCCATATTGGGAATGACTGTGTTTGGATTTGGTGCAAGAGGACATTAGATGAAATACCAAAGATAGATCTTCATCTAAGAATTAAGATGAATAATATTTTTCTTTGGCTACCAAGGTGAAGAAAGGGAAGGGGAAGAAATTCTATTCCAAATCCGAGTCCAAAGATGGCAAGAAGCGGGACATGTCCAGGGTGAAATATTTCCATTGTCACGAGGATGAAAATTATGCTATTAACTGTCCACAAAAGAAGAAAAAAAAGGCTGGAGGATCTGTAGCTGGTGAGGCTTTTGCCTCGCAATTTGAGCTTGACCTCTCATTGATAGCATGCATGGTGTCAAGTGCATTGGGATCTATGTGGTATTTGGATAGTGGTGCTTCCTTTCACATGACAGGAGACAAGGAACTTTTCAGTAGCTTGGAGTGGAAGGATCTCCAAATGCATATTGAAATGGGTGATGAAAGGCGGTACATTGATAGCGGGATTGGTACCATTACCTTCCAGAGATAGTCAGGTAAAACCTTTCAATTAAAATATACAATGCATGTACCAGGTTTGAAGAAAAATTTACTCTCAGTTGCAATGTTGGAGGATAGAGGCTATGATGTTGTATTGAGTGAAGGAGAAGCTTTCCCATGACACAAAACAACTGGACAAGCCAAGAAGATTGGGAATCGAGTTAATAATATCTACAATCTGGATCTAGATGGGTGCACAACATTGATGGGAAAGGTCGACAAAGTGGTGAGTTGGGATGAGGGTGAGTTATGGCACAAGATTGGGCCATCTTCACCACGAAGCCTTGAAAGTCATGCATCAAATTTCTACTGGTCTTCCCAAAGGTACACTTGTGCAGTCAGACACATGCAAGGGATGTACAATGGGAAAATATGTAAAGGCCACCTTTCATGAGAAGTAGAACTGAGCCTCGGGGATCCTTTAGAGAGTTCACACAGACGTGTGTGTGCCATTCTCTATATCTTCGACAACAAAACATAAGTACTATGTGTTATTTGTTGATGAATTTTCTTGCAAGTGCTAGATCTACTTCATGTGGAAGAAAGATCAGACATTATTAAAGTTTCTTGAGTTTAAAGCACTGATGGAGAAAGACACAGGGAAGCAAGTGAAGGCTCTTAGGAGTGATAATGGTGGTGAGTACATCTATAACGAATTCAAGAACTTCTACAACAAAGAAGGAATTCAGAGAGAACTGATAGTGCCTCATAACCCACAGTAGAATGGGGTTGCTGAAAGAAATAAAAAAATGATTGTGGGTGCAGTAAAATTTATGTTGCATGATCAAGGCCTATTGATGCATTTGTGGGTGGAAGCATGCAACACTACTGTATTTTTGCAAAACCATTGTCCTCATAGGATACTTGGCATGAATACACTAGAAGAGGCTTTCACTGGTAAGAAACCTAATGTTTCAAATTTCAATATTTTCGGCTCATTTGTTTATGTCCATGTGAACAAAGATGCCAGGAAGAAGTTGGAACCAATAGTTGAGATTGGGATTTTTGTGGGGTACACTGAAACTCCCCACAACTATTGGGTGTATTTTCCAAACAACAAAATGATTGTTGTGCGATGAGATATAAAATTTGATGAGGAGAAATCCATGTGATTATCCCTTGAGAGGGAGCTGGATTTGCATGTAGAGGAGGAACTCTTGGTTCTCAAGGATGAGCCTCAAGATGTGGAGCAGCCACATGCGGAGGATCATGGAGTGTAAGAAAACACTCATGCAGAGCCATCCATCAGAAATGGCACATTAAGGGAATTTTGAGGTCTAAAATGGGCCTCCTAAGAAAAATGTAGAATCAAAATAAACTTTATAAGAACCAATAGGATTTAGGATGATGATGTCAACCATGGGGGATGATTCACCATTTTTTAAGTAAAAGGGTAAAAATATTAAAAAATAATAAAATAATAAAACTACTTTTTCAACTCGTATTTTCAACCTATATCCCAAATTTTTTACTCAAATTTCGAGTGGTAGTACTTGTTGGATGAAAAATTTAATTCTTCATCTAAGGAGTACCCATGTTGCATACTTTTGATGGACCCCTCTATGCAAAAAATGATAAATACATGAAAAAAATGTGATTGCAATCACGGTTTTCACATATTTCTCATTTTTCGTGTAGCAGGGTCCATAGAAAGTATGCAACATGGGTACTCCTTGGCTGAGGAATTAAATTTTGCATCCAATGAGTACTACCGCTCAAAATTTGAGAAAAAACGTTGGGAGATAAGTTGAAAAGGTAGTTTTTTTATTTTTTCCCTCTAAAATTTGATGACGTCATGAAATCTTATTTTATTATTTCCACTATTATTTTATAATTTCCTTAGGAGGCCCATTTTAGACCTCAAAATTCCCCTAATGGAAGGCGCACCATGGAAGTTGATATATTGAGACTTGATGCTGTAGAGAATGTAGGTGCCCATACTTCACAATGCAAATAGAGACAGTCTCCAGACATGTTTATTGGATACATGGATCTTATGAGCAAATGTATTGTGGCTGAACCATCTTCCTTTCAGGAGGCGGTGCAACAACCAAGTTGGGTTGATGCAATGGTTGAGGAGTATGACTCCATTATCAAGAACAGTGCATGGAAGATTGTCCCAAGATCGGTTGGCAATTATTGGTTGAATCTAGATGGATCTACAAGGTAAAGCAAGCTTTTGATGGGAGTGTGGAGAAATACAAGGCCATATTTGTGGCCCGAGGATTCTCACAGACTAAGGGGATAAATTATGATGAGACTTTTTCACCTATTGTAAGGTAGTCTTCCATTACATCCATCCTTGTACTCTCAACGCAGATGGGCTGGCGCATTAATTAAATGGATGTGAAAACAAAATTTCTCAATGAAGTTATTGAGGAAGAAGTGTACATAGAGCAGTCAGAAGGTTTCGATATCTTTGACAGTGATTCGCATGTGTGTCGACTCAAGAGAGCATTGTATGGGCTGAAGAAAGCACCTCGTTCTTGGTACACTCGGATAGACAACTATTTCACTGGACTGGGCTTCACCAAAGGTGAAGATGATGCAAACTTTTCCCAATGAGCAACATGTAACCCGTGTTTTCTTGAAATTCTTGGATACTACTGCTTTTTTTATCACTATATGTTACTCAAGGTTACTCATTAACAAAAGGGATTTTGTCATAGGTCATGGGTAGTGAAGTTCCAACGACAACACCCTGATTTGCATGTCTTTCCATTCATGGTGGTTTCCCATCGATATGAGTGAGAAACATATTTTATTTATTTAGGGGTTTTTACACATAGTTCCTTTTTTAGTAAGTTCTACGATGTATTGTGCAAGTTCTTCCGACTTGGCATCAAAGAGAGTTCCTCAATTATGGATTTCCCACTACCCTAACTTCAAGCAAGTTTTAATTTTGCTATTTATTTCCTTTAACAATGAAAGCAATTTCATTAGTTTTAGTATATGTGGTTCCAACTGAGGATTTTATCTTCTGTGAAAAAAATTCATGTTCTTCGCAAATGCTTCTAAGTATTCCTCATTTGGTGTTAAGGGTTCAATTTCTCATGGCTCAAGTTCATCGAATTTTACAGGTGATTGTTTCTAACTCTCTTCTACTACAATCTCCTCCCTGCTAAGAGGACTACAATCTATGGGGAAAATGTTCCCAATTATTCTAGGGATTATATAATTTCTAAGCGGCTCTTAGGGTGTCAAGGAAACCCTTATTTATTTAAAATAACTTTGTTTAAGAATTCTCAGAGTTGCACCTTGTTTCTATTATGAAACAATATTTACTATTTATTTATCTTGCCCGTGTGTATAATATTTTGTATTATAAAGTATTCAACTACCTAGAGCAGAGAATCCCACAGGGAAACCCATTGTAAATTGATTTTAACAATTATTGGGCTTTACATAAACTTCAATCTTTCGAATTTATCGTTGTATTGCTTGTTTAATGTTTGGATTTTCTTACATTGAATTTGAAGGTCAGCTTGAAAGTGGTTATTATTGTTCTCTTTTAGTTTTCCTTATAATTTTAATTGTGATGCTTTTTTGAGGTCAAATAAAACAAGTTGTGCTTTATTGTATGACAAATTGTCTTATAACAACTCATCATTTCCATGTGGTAAAACTATACTTCAGGTCCTAGGACTATACGGTGGCTGCTAGGTAACCAGCTAGGCCTTTGTCTAACCTGGGTACCTGCTAAGCTTGCTTATTTCAAGGTATACTATTCACACATCTACATGCATGTTACGTATTACTGTGGACTTCTAGTTTAATTACATAATCTCTCTATTTACATTTGGGATTATGACCACTATGTTAGATAGGAAATGACTGCTATTATGTTATTATCCTTGGTGTAGTTGTTGCGATATTTTCACGTGTGTTGGTAGTTACATTTTTCATGAAGATTATGAACTAGTTACCTTCAATACTTACATAACTATCTATAGGCGTTCAAACCCTTTTTCCAATAACCCTAGTTCCCTTATAAGGAATCCATTGCTTCCTTTAATCCATTCATGGGTTATGCCTGAAATTATAAGTGATTTCCTTTCAATAGCGCCACCATTGGCCACTGGGATTATTCCTCTTCGAGAGGAATACTCTTACTGTTGGAATAGGGTCCCCTAAAAGCTAAAAATTTTGTATAACTTTGATATTATTTAGTCTAGCGCAGGGGTTTTGGGGTAGGTCAAAGCCCCAAATGCAATGTAATGGGTCAAGGGTAGACCAAGAGTCCGCAAAACATGGTTTGCAGACCATTGGAAGTGTAGGATAAGTCGATATAAATATATGAACCTTTTTGAGTCTTAAGGTAGGAAATAATGAAGTCTGATGCTAAGTGTGAATTGTTAGATCTATTGGTCATTAGGGTAGGGACTCCCACTGGTTGTGTGCACGGAGATCATCAGTCCTACGACCATGCTAGCTGTGTGCATAGGTTGTGTCAGATTGTATTGGGTTTTGGATAATAATATATGTAGATATGATTGAAGTACTTATGTGTTATTTGATCTAATGTATTTCTGTTGATGCGAACTATTAGAGCTATTACGAATATTTTTGTTTATCTGTTTATGCTGCGAAATTGTCTATATTATGGTATAACTTTAATCTATTGAAGATGTGTTATGGTATTGTATGCTAATCACTATTGATACGCACGTAGATGCGAAGTTATTAACTAGCTTTGTGCACGATATTAGATCTGTATAGTGTGATTATACTGTTAATAGCCCTACAAATACATTTTTTTGGTGTGAACTCGATAGGCTACTTACACAGATCTGTTTGACTTAAATACTCTCTCTCTGGGTACAAAAACCTCATTCAAACACCCTCCCATGCTGCTTCGGGTGAGACTTTGGCCTGTGCGAGCAGGTCACTACTAAAAGGGTCAGTAGTATAGGGGTTTGTTGGCAAACCTTAACCTCTGAACGTGGGTCAGGACCCCTCAAGCTAACAAATGGTTCTATTGCTGGGATTGGGAGCATTTTGAGAGAGGGATCGGGTAATGCCAAGAGAACGTTGGAGACGTGAGAAGAAATAAATTGAAGAGTGGTTTAAAAAGAAAGTTTAGGAATTTTCAGTGAAAGAGAATCGTAGTTCAAAGTTGAGAACAGAGAAGTGGAAGAATAGATACATTTTCACATAGATCTATGAAATTTTCTTTGTGAAAATTGTGACCGAGCTTCAGGAGTGGCTTGCAAGGCTCGTAGGTTTCTAGAAGTGTTGGAAGGACGAACAGGTCATGCAGTGGACCCCAGAGCTGATCCAACAATTAGAGAAGACTGATAACACCATCACCCGCATGGTAGAAGACTGGGTGGGTAGTGTGCTAGGAGGATTTGTGATGGAATTTGTAATCGATCAATGCATGTCCTATTCAGAGGCGGAGCGGAGGTTCTTCAAGGGTTTCCATTGTAAGTTTTTGAAAACCTTACCATTACTGATTAAGATATTATTGTGCGAGAAGAGAATTTTGTGTAGTCATATAGAGTGAATGAGCTCCAATCAGAGCGAAGGTACAATGCGGAGTGTAAAATACTACAGAACTAATAAATAAGGAGATAGATCTGTCTACAGCCCAGTAAGGAATTAAATTGCGCATATTCCTCCAACTACACCACCTTCAACTCAGCATAGGGGTAAGAACTCACCCATACCTCCACCACCAGAAGATGATATGGCCTCACACATGAAGCTACCGATCTTCAAGGGCATAGGGGATGAAGATATGGATTGGTTCTGGTTTATTGCAGGATCAATATGGACTGCACAGAACATAGCTGGTGATGCTGTGAAGAGGGTGCAACTATCCCTTGCCTTTGAAGGAAGAGCCTTAGACTGGTATATGGGATACATAGCTCAGCATGTGAATGCAACCATTGAAGAGAATAAGAATACCTTGAAACAATAGTTCAAGAAGCCTAAGTCCTATTCTGAGATAGTGAACGATCTGAAAGATTTTAAGCAAGCACCCTCTGATTCTATATGGGAAGTTGAGCAGCAGACAAAAAGGTAATCAGAGAAGGAAAATTTCAATATGATGACAGATAGCACAAGGAATGGTTCATTGCTATGTTACTACCTCACCTGTGCATAGCTATGGGTCGTCAAGCCATTGAATCACAGGAAAAGGCCTTGGATATTGCTATGAAACTATAAGCTATGCTAAGAGATGATACCCAGTTGGGAGTACAACAAATCCAAGGACAACTGGAGGTGATGCACATGGATATCTAGAACCTGGGAAATGACTGAGGAAAGGAAGCTAGCCTAGACATATGGTGCATACGATGTAGGGTATCTAGGCATACCAAGGATCAATGACGACTGCTGGCAGACTACCTACAGGTGGGGGGACCCAGTCCGTTGCACCCAGGACTGAGTGGACTTGCGTTGTGGTGTGACGATTGTCATGTAGCTAGCCTGCATGATACTAACCATTGCCCCTGTCTAGGTGCATATGTCTTAGAACTGAAGCAACAATGGTACAGGTTTTGCTGGTTAGTAGGACATGATGAGTATAACTGCCAAACTTATGACCTAATGATAGACAGAGGTAACCTATATAGGGTACAATCAGACCCTTCTTCACCAAGATCTTGCTCAAGTTTGGGTGGCTCCCTGACTAGGGGTAGGGGAGGGGGCAGAGGTGGAAGTGCAGGAAGGGGAAGAGGACAGCTCATCTGCTATAACTGCGTAGAGATAGGGCACTTTGGAAGGGACTGCATGAACCCTTCAAGGCAATCTTGTAGATATTGCAGACAGCTAGACCATGTGATTGAAGACTTCCCAATTCTAATAGCCAAGATGTAGGAAAAGCAGCAGACACCTACAAATAATGTACAAAGTGTTAGTCATCAGTATTTTTCACTTGTTTTGATGACTATATGCCTTGTCAAGGTTTTCTAGAAACCAATTCCAAACAATCAATTTTCCTCTAGAAAACCCCTCAAAGAAATTTTCTATCTTTTTCCCCCTCTTTTACAGATTGTGATAGAAGTGGTCATTAGTTTTCAGTCCTATCCTAGATCAGTAAACCTTATCGTATCCATAACTGTCATAAGCCTTTTATCTCTGATATCCAAAATCCTCTATTTTCACACAGCTCCCTATCAAAGCATAAGACAAGTTGTCTTTTTTCCTTCTCACTATTTGAATGTCCATTTGATGACCTAACTATGTCTAAGAAACCCTTTAGAAATTAGGACAAAGTGTCTAGGTATAAGCAATGGTACTTAGGGTAAGTATCCTGAGAAAACTGTCTCTAGTAAAAAAAATACGTTTTTAATATCAATAAGCTATCCTTTCCTTAAATCTGGCAAAGCAAATCCATTGGTTATCCCTAGGTCCTACACCATCAAGTTGTCATTATGTTTTTTTTTAGTAAAGCTCAAAAAGTAAACGTAAGAAGAAACCGAGTAAGAAGGTCCTATGTCCAAAAAAAAGTGATCAAGTGAATTTTCAAACATTATCATCGTGATACCACAGAAAGGGTATCCAACGGTCAAAGACATTTTATTAATGCATCTCTGCAGGGGTGCTAGGATAGATGGCATTAAGTAGTCCTGAACAAGGGGACACTTCAAGGAAATTTTTCAAAGCTAGAACAGTTGATTCTTGGGAAACAAAGAAAATGTAGATTTTTAAGCAGAAGAAAGCCAACAAGATTCATCCCTACAAAATAAAAAACACCAAGAAGGTCAAAAAATTATTCATCCTGGAAAAATGAGTACAAAGGTGTGGCAGTTTTCTGGAAAAAGACTTCCAGCAGTCTAGGCATCAAAATGAGAAGCATAAAAAGAAACAGTTGTCTTTTTATACACCTATAGCCTAGATTCAGAATCATCAAAAGAAATACTATCCCCAATTAAGCTACAGTTGCTGCAAAGAAGAATTATTCCTAAGAGAGACACAATAGACATTTATCATTTGGAAATACATTACCTTCCCATGGGTTTCACAGTGAGACTCTATAAGAACATGTATCATAAGAAGAGAGCCTAAACAATTGTGTTTACATTGCCTCCTTCAATCATAAGCAGAGGGAAAAGACATAGTTTTAAAGGGTCTTCTTCATCAATGACAAGTAGAGGAAAAAAACTTAATTTTAAAGGGCTTCCTTCATGACAAGTAGAGGGCAAAGTTTCTTATAAATGTCTCCTTCAAAGATAAGCAGATGGCAAACATTTGTTTTTATGAGGTACCCCTTCAAAGAAAGATAGAGGGCACATTTTATAGTTTGCAAAAAGGGAAATTTTCCTTATACTAAAGAGTATTGTTCATAATTTGCAAGAAGGAGAAATTGTCTTTTTACCAAAAAACTAAAAACTGCTTTACTATTCACACACACTGTCTAAAACAAGCTCAAAAAGATTGTTGTGCAACCAAGAGGTCACTATGCACTCTGTTTTCAAGATTAACGGAAAAAATATGAGAAATCACTTTTAAAAAGAGAAAGTCATTTTCAAACTCCCCAAAGGGCACATAGGAGCCTCAACGGGCATTTCTTACAACCGGCAGAGAGAGCAGGTCAGGTTTTTAGGTTTCAGGTAAAGTCTCATGCAAATTTCAAGGGTCACGATGCACCTATGCCTAAGCGCTACGTGCCTATAGCAGCTTACTGAAGAAAATTACAAAGGGCGTGACACACCTGTATACTGATGCAACGCATTCAATGCTTGGCCTAGCGTGCAGACGCTACGCGCCTATGTGCAAGGGCGTAGCACCAATCAACTACTGTAAAAATGGGCTAGAATTGAATTGTTTTTACCAAGTTTTGTTTTTCACCACATCAAAGAAGTTGTGAAGGTACTTTTCTCTTCCACCCCTCTTTCTCTCAATCATAAAAGATGTTTTGAAAACTAAATTGGAGGAGAAGTAATTTTTAAAGAAAAAGAAAACCTATTTTTCATTTGAGAAGCGGTTTAAGTTGATTTGTGGAGAAGAACAAGTAAGGTGAAAATACCTCCAAAGAGAAAGGTTAAAAAGGGAGGTCAACATTAGGGGAATTTTGAGGTCTAAAATGGGCCTCTTAAGAAAAATGTACATCAAAATTAAACTTTATAAGAACCAATAGGATTCAAGATGATGATGTCAACCATGGGGGATGATTTACCATTTTTTAAGTAAAAGGGTACAAGGATTAAAAAATAATAAAATAATAAAACTACCACTTTTTCAACTCATATTTTCAACTTATCTCCCAAAGTTTTTACTCAAATTTCGAGCGGGAGTACTCGTTGGATGAAAAATTTAATTCCTTATCCAAGGAGCATCCCATATTGCATACTTTTGATGGACCCTACTATGCGAAAAATGAGAAATACATAAAAAGCATGATTACAATCACGTTTTTCATGTATTTCTCATTTTTCGTGTGGCAGGACCCATCAAAAGTATGCAACATGGGTACTTCGTAGATGAGGAATTAAAATTTGCATCCAATGAGTGCTCCTACTCAAAATTTGAGTGAAAACTTTGGGAGATAAGTACAAAATATGAGTTGAAAAAGTAGTTTTTTCTTTTTTCCCTCTAAAATTTGATGATGTCGTCAAATCTTACTCTATTATTTCCACTATTATTTTATAATTTCCTTAGGAAGCCCATTTTAGACCTTAAAATTCCCCTAATGCATAACAGATTTGAGCCCACCACTGTTCAAGAAATGACTGCCTCTTCCTCAGTCTTGTCCTGCCTTCAAGAGGTTGGCTGCTTTGATTTTTGCAGTAAAATATCAGAGGTTACTAGCCACCCCCATCTAACTAAAAAATTTTCCCTAAGATTGGAAGGAAAACAAGTTCACATAGCAGGCCTAGATTTTGAACTCACTCCTAAAGTTGTTTTTAAAGCAACAAAAATCCCTTACATAGGAGAGGATTGGTTCAAGCAGTCATACCTTGACCTCAGCCTTTTCTAAAACCAAATCATCAAGATGCATGCAACTCCATTATTCCTTTTTCACACTTGCTAGATGACTATGCAGTCCTCATGAAAATAATCATGAAGTTTTTCACTTGTGAAGGTAGATTTTCCCGAGTATATTCCTATCACATCAGACTCCTTATGCATTTCATGAAAGATCTGTTGCTAAACCTACCCTTTTTCCAGTGCAAAAGTATAGATAAGATGTCTTCCTTTGTTAAAAATAAGCCTCCAGCTTAGCAGAAAGAAAGTTTATTCCATCACTCTCTCATTAAGATCATTATCATTTACCAGCTGGAACAAAGGGCATCTCTTGGGAAAATTTCATCTCTCACACTGATTTCAGAGTTCCCGATAGCTCAAAAAATGTTGTTTAGGAGTTCTCTCTTCATATATTGAGTTTTTTTTATCTTATTTTTTTTCCCAACAGCTGAAGGTGATTTTCCAGAGTTAGGCGTTCTTATGCTTCTATGTATCGCCAGATTGTTTATCTTTCATGTTTATCAGTTTGAGTTTTATTCATAGAGATTTATGGTTTGCCCTACCTCATGAGCATCTAATTTAAAACTATATATGTTTAAGATCTCTTTGTCTTTCACAAACTTAATGTTCATTTCACTTCACTTTCACCTAAAGAATCCATTTACCTTGACTAAATTGGCCCTGCAATACACCTTGTCCATAATTTAGACAGCCTTGACTTTATCTGACCCCATAGCACTGTTGATTTGATAAACTCTCTTTCTATTTGTCCTTTTTGATCAGTTTACCTCAAAAACCCAAAAACAAACCAAAATATACTTAACAGCTAGCCTAAAATCACACATACAAAACGAACAAGTTCACATCCTTCGCATAATAGAGAAAGCCCTCTCTGAGTCCAAGAAGGCTAGGTCCTAGGACTCCAAAGCTTGGTCTAATGTTACCCTGTCATTTGGTTTACCAATCTGCCAAATTACAGGACACTAACATAATGGCAATCATGGTGGGACTTCTGAGTACATAGTTACCTAAATACCTCATACAAGCTTAGTTAGACTTAGAAATACTGGTGAATATGCCTCCTCATCGCCACATTAACATAATGGTGATTATGGTGGAAACACTAAGTACATAAACAACCTAACAAACCTTGGTAGACTCATTAGTCCTTCTATATTAAAATCATGCAAACAACCTATAAATCCATTTATAGTAGACTCTCTTTGTTTCAGCACCTTAGCTAAGTGATGAATCAAGTATAGGACACTTTTACAAACCAAGCTACATATAAAAATCTTTAAAAACCTCACAAAAACATCCCTAGATTGGTTTCTATCAGTCATTGGCAGTGGACCATAAAAAATTATCTCTAAAAAAACAAAACACGTCCACCTCGTGACTCCACTAGCCTCCAATAGGCCTATTACTCCACTAGTCCTTATAAAATCTCTTGGGAATGCATTGAGAATCCAAATCATGCTGATGGTGGACAGCAAAGTTCAAATATTCCACCTGACGACTCCAAAACCCTCAATAGACCAAAATAATCCACTGGTAGAGAACTCTAAACTAGTTGAAAGGACATAGCGACTCTTTTTGGTAAACAAAGATGGATCCAAGTGTGAATAGAGAGGAAAAGTTGGAAATATTGATAGATACATTCAGAAAAATGATGCATCTACTTGACAGGAAAAGAGAAAGACATGAAGCTAAGGTTAATGTTGCTTATTCAAACCAACCTACACTTTTTCCTCGAGAAGAACATACTCAACCATTACAAGATAAGAGTAGCAAAAAAAATGTGCCTAATGACCAAGTTGCAAATAAAAACATAGAGGAGTGCTCTAAAGAATCAATTAGCCATCTTGAAATCATAGAATTTGAAATAGAGAAAGAGTCAAAACCTTTAGGATCTCTACCTTTGTGCTTTGATTCATTTCAGATTATACAAGCAAATTGGCCTCCTATGAATCTATCAAAGGCAACTCATGAATCCCATGCTTATTGTCCCGAACATCAAGAAGAGTTGGTTGAGGATGAAATCAAATCTAAGATGGAAGAAAAATAAAAACCTTTAGGATCTCTACCTTTGTGCTTTGATTCATTTCATATTATACAAGCAAATTTGGCTCCTGTGAATCTATCAGACACAACTCATGAATCCCATGCTTATTGTCCCGAACATCAAGAAGAGTTGGTTGAGGATGAAATCAAATCTGAAATGGAAGAAAAATCAAAACCTTTAGAATCCCTACCTTTTTGCTTTGATTCTTTTCAAATTATACAAGAAAATTGGCCTCTTGAGAATCTATCAGAGGCAACTCATGAATCCCCTGCTAATTGTCCCAAACATCAAGAAGATTTGGTTGGCGATGAAACCAATCAAGAAATGAAAGAGAATCCACAGGATCTCTCTAAAGGCACAAGTGATGATTCATCATCTCTCTTAGGTAAGGCCTGAAAAGACATTCATCCTCTAAATCAGCTTTCCCAAGAGAAAGAGGATTATTGTAGTTATATCCAAAGAAAGATAAAAATGCCTCCCTTTTTAACTGAAGAGGAGATAGATCAAATCATAAACATGTAGTCAACCTCTATTTATTTTCCTCCTGATCCTAACTATCACATAGTAGAAAACTCATTTATAGATCAATTCAAAGATAAGAAATCTGATAGTCCAATATGTATGGTTGGTGACATTAATTATATTGATGATTCTCCAAAGTTTGATCAATATGTTGATAATGATGATGCTTTCCAAACAGAAGCTAATCTTCCAGAGTATTCAGCACTTGGTTTTGGGGAGGAAGCTCAATTTCATCAACTTGAGAAAGGTAAACAACCAATGCATAGCAGCTATGACAGTGATGAGGAAAGCTTAGAAAATTTGAAAGCAAATGAAGGCTTGAAGATTGATGATCACAAGAAAGTTGCTGCTCTTCTTTCTCGAAAATATTTGTTGCCAAAGAGTATCCCTACTCATCAACATTATGACCTTCACACAGTTTTAAGTCCACTTAATCAGAACACATCAGCTTGGAAAGAAGACTACACTGCAATTTATGATGAGTCTGACAGTTCAAGTGATCATGAGCAAGGGGAAGAGTTTCTTTCCCAGGAGAGTCCCAAACATAGCCAAGTGAAAGGAGTAGTCCTGAATGGAGCTTATGTCTCAAAACCTCTAGATCAGGTATTATTCCAAGATCCATTTTTTGTTTTCCTTGGGAAATATGAGGGAGGAGTGTGTTCTACCATGAACAGTTTGTTGCAAAGTGTGAGAAAAAACTTAAGCACTACTGTATGAAAACAAGTGAGGTGGAAGTGGCCTTCTGATTTCTCTAGCATCATCAAAGAGCTAAACCAAGATCAACCATGCAATCATCTACTTGAATGGTTATATTGGAAAGAAGAGTTCACCAAATAAATGTCTATCATATATAGGTTAGAGTAGAATAGATAGGCATGCAAAATAAGCTCAGCCCCATAAGAATCTTTCTTTTAGTTTGTTTTTAGAAAAACAAAAAACACAAAAACAACAAGAAAAGTTGAGAAATAGGGCAGATTCTAAAGAAACGGTACAGCCCCATACCCAAAAAATAGTCATGTTAAAAGTGTGCAAGTCTAAATGCCACTGCTAGTGCTCAAAAGATGTCTTGTTCAGTTATATAGCCTAATCATAACTGAGCATGTTTTAAATTGATTGCTGATAAGTTAGTGAAAAAGAATGATAGTCAAAATATGAAAGCTTGAATTATCAAAAAAAGTATATTAGGAAACAAAGATGCTGGTTCCAGATGCTCAAAACATAACCAAAGAGAAAAATAGGGATGAAAAGCAAACTATGTAATATCCTAGCCTTGATTTTTCTAAGTCTCATTGTGTAAAAAATAACATTTGTGTACAGCTTGTATTTATGCCACAAACACATGAAAAATCAGACTGTCTAATCCTGATTTGATCATTTTTCAATTTCATGTTTTAGTCTAGCGAATGAAATCCTATCAAATAGCTTAATCTTGACAGTTGATGTAGTATAGGTAGAGAAATAAAGGAGTTCATCAATTTAATCTGAATTCCCAGAAGATATAAGTGTAGAAGTAGATAGTGTTTTCTCTTTCAAAAATATCATATCAAGGGTTTTCCAGTCCAAGTGCACCCAAAGAAAAAAAATTCTAGGAAAAATAGTTGGGTAAGTAGAGAAGAGCTTGATGCTAATCATGATCATTTTTTCAGAAAGCATCATTTTCAGGAAAAGCATCAAGAAAAAGAGAAATTTGTGCTAATGGATGAGGCACTGGTCTTCACAAGCCAGAGATCTGTAATTCTGGACACCTCCCAAAAAGGAGCTACCCTCCCCAAATGGAGCCACTGTTAGTCATCAGTATTTTTCACTTGTTTTGATGACTATATGCGTTGTCAAGGTTTTCTAGAAACCAATTTCAAATAGTCAATTTGTCCTCTAGAAAAACCCTCAGAGAAATTTTCTATCTTTTTCCCCTTCTTTTGCAGACTTTGATAGAAGTGGTCATCAGTTTTCAGTCCTGTCCTAGACCAGCAAACATTACCCTATCCATAACTATCATAAGCCTTTTATCTCTGATATCCAAAATCCTCTATTTTCACACAGCTCTCTTTCAAAGCATAAGACAAGTTGTCTTTTTCCCTTCTCACTGTTTGAATGTCCATTTGATGACCTGAATATGTCTAAGAAACCCTTTAGAAATTAGGACAAAGTGTCTAAGTATCTTGAGAAAATTTTCTCTAGTCAAAAAAATCTGTTTTTACTATCAATCAGCTATCCTTTCCTTAAATTTGTCGAAGCAAATCAATTGGTTATCCCTAGGTCCTGCACCATCAAGTTGTCATTACGTTTTTTTTCAGCAAAGATTAGAAATTCAACTTAAGAAGAAACCGAGTAAGAAGGTCCTATGTCCGAAGAAAAGTGATCAAGTGAGTTTTCAAACATTATCATCATGATACCACAAAAAGGGTCTCTAAGGGTCAAAGATATTTTATCAATGCATCTCTACAGGGGTGCTAGGATAGATGGCATTAAGCAGTCCTGAACAAGGGGACACTTCAAGGAAAGTTTTCAAAGCTAGAACAGTTGACTGTTGGGAAACAAAGAAAATTCAGATTTTTAAGAAGAAGAAAGCCAAGAAGATTCGTCCCTGCAAAATAAAAAACACTAAGAAGGTCAAAGAATTATTCATCCTGGAAAAATGAGTATAAAGGTGTTGCAGTTTTCTGGAAAAATACTTCCAGTAGTCTAGGCATCAAAATGAGAAGCATAAAAAGAAACAGCTATCTTTTTCTACACCTATAGCCTAGATTCAAAATCATCAAAAGAACTACTATCCCCAATGAAGCTACAATTGCTGCAAAGAAGAATTATTCCTAAGATAGACACAGTAGACATTTATCATTTTGAAATAAATTACCTGCCCATGGGTTTCACAGTGAGACTCTATAAGAACAGGTATCATAAGCAGAGAGCCTAAACAGTTGTGTTTGCATTGCCTCCTTCAATCATAATCAGAGGGAAAAGACACAGGTTTAAAGGGTCTTCTTCATCAATGACAAGTAGAGGGCAAGGAATTAAGTTTAAAGGGCCTCCTTCATGACAAGTAGAGGGCATAGTTTCTTATAAATGTCTCCTTCGAAGATAAGCAGATGGCAAACATTTTTTTTATGAGGTACCCCTTCAAAGAAAGATAGAGGGCACATTTTATAGTTTGCAAAAAGGGAAATTTTCCTTATACTAAAGAGTACTGTTCATAATTTGCAAGAAGGAGAAATTTTATTTTTACCAAAAAACTAAAAACTACTTTACTATTTGCACACACCATCTAAAACAAGCTCAAAAAGACAATTGTGCAACCAAGAGGTCACTATGCACTCTGTTTTCAAGGTTAAAGGCAAAAATATGAGAAATCACTTTTAAAAAGAGAAAGTCATTTCAAACTCCCCAAAGGGCATATAGGAGCCTCAACGGGCATTTTTTACAACCGGCAGAGAGAGCAGGTTAGGTTTTCAGGTTTCGGGCAAAGTCTCATGAAAATTTCAAGGGTCACGACACGCCTGTGCCTAAGCACTACGTGCCTATAGCAGCTTATCGAAGAAAATTACAAGGGGTGCGACGCGCTTGTATACTGATGCGACACATTCAATGCTTGGCCTAGCCTACAGATGCTATGCGCCTATCTGTAAGGGCATAGCACCAATCAACTACTGCAAAAAGGGGTCAAAATTGAATTGTTTTTACCAAGTTTTTTTTTTCACCACATCAAAGAAGTTGTGAAGGTACTTTTCTCTTCCATCCCTCTTTCTCTCAATCATAAAAGATGTTTTGAAAACTAAATTGAAGGAGAAAGAAGTTTTAAAGAAAAATAAAACCTATTTTTCATTTGAGAAGATGTTTAAGTTGATTTTTGGAGAAGAACAACTAAGGTCAAAATGCCTCCAAGGAGAAAGGTTAAAAAGGGAGGTTGGCATAACAGATTTGAGCCCACCATTGTTCAAGAAATCACTGCCTCTCCCTTATTCTTGTCCTACCTTCAAGAGGTTGGCTGCTTTGATTTTTGCAGTAAAATATCAGAGGTTACTGGCCACCCCCATCTGACTAAAATGTTTTCCCTAAGATTGGAAGGAAAACAAGTTCACAATGCAGGCCTAGATTTTGAACTCACTCCTAAAGCTGTTTTTAAAGCAACCAAAACCCCTTACATAGGAGAGAATTGGTTCAAGCAGTCATACCTTGACCTCAATCACTATCAACCTTTTCTAAAACCAAATCATCAAGATGCATGCAACTCCATTTTTCCTTTTTCACACTTGCTGGATGACTATGCAGTCCTCATGAAAATAATCATGAATTTTTTCACTTGTGAAGGTAGATTTTCCAGAATATATTCCTATCACATCAGATTCCTTATGCATTTCATGAAAGCTAAGTTGCTAAACCTACCCTTTTTCCTATGCAAAAGTATAGATAAGATGTCTTCCTTTGTGAAAAATAAGCCTCCAGCTTAGCAGAAAGAAATTTTATTCCATCACTCTCTCATTAAGATCATTATCATTCACCAGCTGGAACAAAAGGGCATCTCTTGGGAAACTTTCATCTCTCACCTTGATTTCACTTCTGCATCTTCTATGCCACTACAAATAAGGCCATCTTCATCCTGAGACCCTCCTCATGCTCATTCCTCACCCTCCACACATTATGTTTCCCCTTCTTCTCAGGAGTCTACTCCCCAACAAAAAGCATCCTCCATAGATGACAGTGAGAAAGAAGAATGCAGTAAAAGAAAACAAGGAAGTGTTGGCGACAAAGAACAAGGAAGTGATGATGACAAAGAACAAGAAAATGATGAAAGTAGTAGTAGAGGGAAAACTAAGAAGGATGAGGCAAACAGTCAATAGCTCAGTGGAAACAGCAAATTTGATAAAGATAGAGGCAACCCTCAAGAAGATAGTAAAGACAGTAAGGACAGTGAAGGAGGCGTTGGTCAACAATACAGTGATCATGAAAGCAGCCCTCAAGAGGAAGGTGAAAACACTAACGATGATAAAGACAGCTCACAAAGGGATGACAAAATCATACATGGTGAAAGAGGCAACCCACAAAAAAACAGTCAAGGTAGTGGCAGCCCACAGAGAGGAAATGAAGACAATAAAAGAGCAGAGGAAAAAAGTGAAGGCAGCTATGACAAAAACAGTGAAGATAGTGGCAGCTTACATAAAGAATATGAAAAAAATGACAGTGAAAGAAGCAGCAAATTGGGTAATGAAGAAGGCAACAATCTAAAGGTGCTACTGTTAACTCCTCCTCTGACTTCCCCTCAACACAGTCAAGAACATGTGCTTACTGCCTCTCCAAAGCAAGGGGCCATGCTTCCTTCATCAAAAGTGGCAAAGGCTAAAAACACCAAAACAACAAAGAAGAAAACCACTCAGACAGTGACTAGCAATATCACTAGGGCACTAAGGAGTAGAGGAAAATTGCCAAAGTAGAGCAATGTAGAATTTCCCAAGAAAACCAGAGGAAAGAAAATCATTAAAGGCAACGGCAAAGAGAAGATTGAACAGCAAGAGAGCAACCATGAGCATGAGAAGGAATTTGACATAATACAATTATAAAGTGATGATGAAGATGATGAGGCCATAATTCTTAGATCTCTTTTGCAAAATCGGGAGGCTCAGATTAAAGACTTGGAAAATGACCTAGAAAGATCAAAATACCTTATCCATTTTTTACAAATGCAAAACGAACAGATGAGTGGATAGATGGAAATCTATGAGGCCCGGGCACTCAAATACAGAAGGGAAGCTCAAAAATCACAAGTGAGGCTAGAAGAATACATGGGTGAGTATGCGGATAATGATGAAGACAAAGAACCAGCAAAAAAGAGGCCTAGGACCATTGGTCTTAGAAAAGCATTGGAAAAGCAAAAATAAGAGGAATCAGCTCATGCACAGCAATACCGTCTTACAGAGCTACTTGCTCTAGAAATTGAGAATGATAAAGAGTCTTGGCTTGAAAGGGAAAATCAACATTTGTAAACCAAATTGGAGAAAGCTAAAAAGGATTTGGGCCTACAAAGGAGAATGACCGAGCACTACAAGAAATTGAATCAGTTTGCCCGAAAGAATCTCAAAGCTGACCAAAGGAGGTGCCTGGTGGAAAAACATGGAAAAGGCCAATCCTGGCTTGGAATTCTTGGCTAAGTTTCACTGGATGTTTCTAAAAACCCTTAAGGGGTTTACTCACCAAAATTGGGCAATTTTGGACACATTCTTGTTTTTTGTGAATTTTAGGCCTAAAAGCATAAAATCATGGGTGCCTTAACTTTTTCTCGGAACATCCTCAGCTGAATAAAATTATATTTTTGGATTTCTTGACATCAAAGGAACATGCTTAAAAATTTTCAAATCAAATGAAGCTGTTTTGGTCCCTCAAAAAGGCCAAAAACAACCATTTTTTACTTTTCTGCCCCTAATATCAACAGGTGCTACACTCCTGGGTTTCCTCACTGTTTCTACTTTTTGACTCAATTTTAGGCATCCCATTGGACAAAATCAAATATTTTCTGAAAGTAGACATATGTAGCTTTCCAACGAGCCATCACGGGACTCATTTTGACATCGGGAAGTTTGCCAAAACTGTACTGCAAAACAAACTTTTTTCGGTGCTATGCTCCTGTAGATTTTGCTGAAAAGCAGTTTTCTGAGTGATGATTGGGCCAAATGTGTGTTAAAAAAGTTTATATTATGTGTCAGGCCTTGAAAGTGATTCTTTTTTGCTATTTTGGTCCAAAAAGATATTTTTGAAGGATATTTTGTACCTTGGACCTTGTTAGGCCTCAAGGACAGTTTTAGATATTTATTTTTGGCCAATGGCCTTCTAGTTGCTCTAGGTGGGTTTCCTCCTCTTTGGCTTATATAAACCAAGAGGATTCATTGTAGCAAAGAGATAGAAATGGATATATTGAGAGCAATACATAACATTATGAGCTTGGAAGAAATACTTGTTTTATGAAGTGGATGATGTCTTACTTGGCTTGATGGTGGAGGGGCATTGTGTGCACGATTCCATGGCTTGGTGAATGGTGATGTTTCTATGATTTGTTTATGTTTCCTTTTTTTCATTGATGTTCCATACTTCTTATTTTTTGTAGATCAGAAAATTATATGTATACACATGCTCATGGAAGCACCTCAAACATCCTGCATATTACAGCTTTGATGTTTTCCTCCTCTTGATCATTTCTAAAGGATTCTTAACTACCCCTTAGGTCCATCAAGAAATTGTTATTTGTTTCATTAATGATTAGTACATTTTTCTATATAGTATGATTTAAGGTATGTCCTGCTTACTTATAGTTTCTCAAAAATCTATTTCTGAAATCTCTCTATGAAATATTGATTATTTTAGTTAAGTCAAAGAGGTCTCGTTTGATCTTGCCCTTTGTCCATGCTTGCAAATTTATTTCAGAGTTCCCGATAGCTCAAAATATGTTATTTAGGAGTTCCCTCTTCATATATTGAATTTTTTCTTTATCTTATTTGTTTTCCCAACAGCTGAAGGTGATTTTCTAGAGTTAGGAGTTCTTATGCTTCTATGTATCATTGGATTGTTTATCTTTCATGTTTATCAGTTTGAGTTTTATTCATAGAGATTTATCGTTTTCCCTACCTCATGAGTATGTGCTTTAAAACTATATATGTTTGAGATCTCTTTGTCTTTCACAAACTTAATGTTCATTTGACTTCACTTTCACCCAAAGAATCCATTTACCTTGACTAAATCGACCCTGTAGTACACCTTGTCCATCATTTAGATATCCTTGACTTTATCTGACCCCATAGCCCTGTTGATTTGATGAAATATCTTTATATTTGTCCTTTTTTATCAGTTTACCTCAAAAACCCAAAAAAAAACCAAAATATACTTAGCAGCTAGCCTAAAATCACACATACAAAGTGAACAAGTTCACATCCTTCGCATAATAGAGAGAGCTCTCTTTGAGTCCAGGAAGGCTAGGTCCTAGGACTCCAAAGCTTGGTCTGATGTTATCGTTATCATTTGGTTTACCAATATGCCAAATTACGAGACATTAACACAAAGAGTTAAGACAGAACCTCTAAACGAAAGACCAAGTATTAATGTTGTAACACACAGTGGTATGGCCACCAGGGGAGCTGAGGCAAAGCCTCTTATCCGAAAAGCTGCCCTCAAACAAGAAGGTTTGGACTTATAGAAGGAAAAGGAAACCTTTTTCGGAGCTCGCCAAGACTTTGCTAAGGCTGAGGCATCCACTCGTCAAGCTCGTGCTAACCTCAAAGCAGATGATGAGGTGAAACCATTTCTGCAGGCATGTATGAAGCTGTTGCGCAACCAAAGGGCCATAGAAAAACTCCAAGGTTTGATAAACAGATGTGCAGAGGGAACAACCCCACCCATGGAAGTTAAGGATGTGCACAAAATGAACAGGCATAAGAAGCACACTGGTAGGGAAATGCGGTTAATTGCGCAAATTGGTGATTACAAGATGGATCAGGTTATTTTGGCCCTAGGCTCAAATGCGAACGTACTACCTAAGAAAACTTGGTAGCAAATGGGAGAACCCAAGTTGGAATGGTCCACTATCCATCTATGCATGGCCAATCAGTAGAAGATCATACCATTGGGGTGATTATCAAAGATCGTGATAGATATCATAAGAGTTATGGTCCAGGTTGACTTCAAGGTCATTCAGATTATAGAAGATGTAGACCCCGATCCTGCGTTCTTAGGATTGGACTAGGCCATAGATATGGGAGGTATCATCAATCTGAAGAAAGGAAGCATGGTATTTGAAATTGAATGTACATGGGTGATAGTACCATTAGACCCTGCAGAAGGAGAACGGTATACAGAGCCGGTGCATGAAGAAGAAGATGTGGATCATATTTATAAGTTAACTATGCGAGACGAAGATTGGATCAATCCCACAACTAATGGTGTACTCTATTGGGAAAAGGATAACGAGTGTTTCTTTGACTCTGACAAGGAAATAGAAAACTGGCAGAACCAGTTACATGATCTATCTTCGCTACGATGTCTTAGGATCGTAAGGGAATTCCGATGCATCTCCTAAGAGGTAAGATAATTTCCCTACTTTGATGGTTCTAGTAGTATTAAGGATTTTTTGCGGAAAATTGAGTTTGAGATTCCATGAGAGCGAAGGCTATGGGTCCTTAATCTAGGCATGCACGCAACACCTGCAAGGTGGTGGGATACACATAAGAGGGCATTCCAGTATAGGGAGAGAATGTTGGGATATGATGATCTTTGGATTTGAACCCCCGACCCACTTGCGTGTAAAAACATTCCTTGGCCTTGTAGATCTGTGCGAACATCTATTCGCTTGGATGGAAAAATGGTGTGACTGGACTACAGAAGAATGGGTTCACCTATTTATTCATGCCTTGGGACCAATTCCCACCACATGGTGCTTAGATACGGAGCTACATTAGCGCACCCACCACTAGGAAACATTAAAAGATGAATTTATAGGAACATTCGGGCTAACATGGGGAATGGAGGAACTTGATGAGGCTCTGTAGGATATAGATACCTTTGTATTTGATGAATCACACCCCTACGTAGCACTTGGGGTATCAACATGGGAAACACAAAGGCAGGATATTTCCAACTGCCACAATATAACCTTAAAAGAGTGTGATGAGGATCCACGCAATGTCTCTATCCCAGAATCGAAGGGATAGCACATAGTTGTGGGACCTCCACTACAAACTATGGACATTACGAAGCCTCTAAAGCTGCGAGAAGTCAACATTGGCAAGGAAGAGAAGCCTGAGTTGACTAATATTGGGGATTATTGGGATGATGATACAGTAGGAAAAGTTGTCGAACTACTCACAGAATATCAGGACTTATTCCCGAAAAAGTTTTCAGAACTTAAGGGGATCACAGGGGACCTAGGGTTCATGCACATCACACTAAAACTAGATGCGTGCCCTGTGAAGCAGTGACCTTATCTGCTAAATCCTAAATATAAGAAAAAGGTTAAGGAAAAAATCTATAAAATACTCACCACAAGTATCATTGAACCGGTCAAGAAGTCGGACTGGGTAAGCCCAATGGTGGTTCAGGAGAAAAAGACAAAGGGAGAGATATGAATCTGTGTGGACTTGCACAAATTGAATGATGCATGTGTGCATGATCCCTTTCCTATGCCATTCTCAGATGAAATCCTTGATAGCATAGGAGGGCAGGAAGCATACTCATTCATGGATGGGTTCTCGGGGTACCATCAGATCAGAATCGCACCTGAAGATCACAGCAAGACTATGTTTTCCATTGAACGGGGATCATTCCAGTATATAGTTATGTCATTTGGACTCAAGAATACCCCTGCCATTTTGTCACGAGTAGCAGTCGTAGTGTTCAAAGAGTTTATCCACAAATTTATGGAAGCTTACTTTGATAATTGGATTTTCTTCGACTTAGTAAGGAAGCACGTTTCGAACCTGCACATGATGCTGGATGCCTGTAGAAAGAACCATATTTCCCTGGATATCAAGAAGTGTATCTTCTACGTACCCTTCGGAATCTTGCTCAGACATATGGTATACCAACAGGGGTTGATGGTTGACCCTGCGAAAGTTGCAGTGATCATAAATCTGGAAGTACCTACAACTGAGAAGTAGTTGCATTCGATCCTCAAACACATAGGCTACTATAGGAAGTTCATTCAGGGGTACGTGTTGATCACAATGCTTATGGAAAAGCTACTTAAGAAGGATGTTTCATTTTTTTGGGATGACGAGTGTCAGAATAGCTTCAAGCTACTCAAAGAAAACATGGTCTCTGCACCTATCCTCATTTTTCTCGATTGGGCAAAGGTGTTTCATGTTCACATCGATGCATCAGGAATCACCCTGGGAGCAGTCCTTACACAGCCTGGAGATGGAGACATCAATCATCTGGTTGCATTTCCTAGTAGGAAACTCTCGAGTGTAGAGTGCAACTACCGTACCACGAAATAGGAGGGCTTGGCTATGGGCTATGCCTTACAGAAGTATGGGAACAATCTGTTAGGAGGACACTTCAAAATGTTTACAAATCATTCAGTTTTGAAGTACCTATTGAATAAGCCTGTGTTGGGAGGGGGGAATATGCCGATGGCTACTGTTGTTCCAGGAATACGACTTTGAGATCATTGTCAAGCTAGGGAAGTTGAATGCTAGGCTGATCACTTGTCCCAAATTGAGACTGGTGAGGAACCAACCAACCTAGAAGAAGGATTTCCTAATGCGCAATTGTTTTCTATTAAGGTCGTTGATGCACACTTCACCAACATCATCCAGTTCCTGACTACAGGCATATCGTCATCTGAGTATTTGGTACAACAAAAGAAAGAGCAGGTAACCTGCGTTGTAGACTTTACCATCATCGCAGGTCATCTATATAAGATGGGGGTTGATGAAGTGCTACAAAGGTGTGTTTTGGAACATGAACGACATACTATCTTGGCTGAAGCCCAAGATGGGGTAGCAGGAGGTCACTACGCAGGAAAAGCAATGACACAGAAGATATTAAGAGCTAGATTATGGTGGCCTACCCTACATAGTGACTCTCACGACTATTGTAAGGCCTATGATACATGCCAACAAATTGGAAGGTCGTCTCATAGGGATGAAATTCCCCTTCAAACCCAGATTTCCCTGCAAGCATTTGAAAAATGGGCCATCAATTTTTTAGAACCTATCAACCTCCCCACGAAGAATACAAGTGCGCTTTACAATATAACGACTACTGATTATATAACTAGGTGGGCTGAAGCACAAGCGGTAAAGGATTGCGCTACAGATACCACTGCGCACTTCATCTTTGAGCATATTCTGACGAGATTTGGACGTCCAAAAATCCTAATGAGCGATAGAGGTACTGGAGTTACATTGACTGAAGATGATCTAGAGAAGATTGTAGATGCAGTCACCTTGGTGGCAGAGGACAACTAGATGGCTCTCGAGGAGCAGTAGAAGGCTGTGATGGATACACTTCAGGTGGGGATCCAAGCTTTGCAGCTCCAGGAAAAATACCTTGTAGACCAGCATGACCCAGGCAAGATCAACCCACCCAACGAGAACGGTAGTCATGGTTACAGCCAAAAGCCATCCCTATCTGCTACCTGGCACAGCCCTCATAATATTCCCCCTGACTTAGGTGCACAAGTCCATGCTTGTGTAGAAGTGTAGTTAGACCTAGCCCAGTTACATCAGGATTCATTACAGCTACTCCACATTGCGCCCTTTAAGGAAATACAACATTGGGATCGCCAAATGCACCATCAGCTCAACGCAACCAAGAAAACGATTGAAGAAAATTTGCTGAAGTATCTCAGGCCCAGGCTGCATGCACCCTCGCCACCGCACAATAGATGGAGCTAGAACATTTAATCAGTATACTCTGTGTAGATGTTACAGATGAAATCCTGGCCACAGCTACCTCCCAGGCCAAAATTGAGGGGTTGGTCACAGCATTAAAAGCCTCAAGGATGGACACCCAGGTAGTCAAAACACAGATGGAGCAGTAGATCGTGGACTTGCAGGCTAATTTGTAGCCAAAGACACCACCAGAGGTATGGGCCCAGCGAGCTGCGCTAGTTACCACAGCTACTAATGTGATTACAGGATAGATTGTGCAGGATGCCCAATTTCTGGATACAACCATCTAGTTATGGACCAAGGTACAACGCAACCCAATCCTGCGTGAAATCAAAAAGGACCTACAACAAAAGGAAGAATCGTTTGAGCAGATCGAAACCACGATGCCTAATCTCGTTCCTACTAAACAATTAGCGCGACTGCAAACTAGCCATGCCCTTTGGGATGATATCAACGAACTCTGCAAGAAGAAGAAGACTCTCAGTGATTGTCTTAAGCCATGGGCTGATGTAGCCCTCAAGTTCTCCCAGGATATTGATGTCGCTATTAAATAATTGAACTTGACTCTGGAAAGCGTCATTGCTGAAACAGAAGGACCGACTTGGCAGAAGCTAGTGGATATTTCTCATAACGCTGCTGCTCAAAGTGAAGGAGTGCTACCCCATTGGTTGAGGCAGTCAAACTACTACAGGCGCAGGTGGAGACCCCACCATCACAGTGACTTAGGACGAGTCACAAGATTTTTTTGGGGGACCGTTGGAACAGGGTCCCTTAAAAGCTGTGAATTTTGTATAATTTTGTATATTTTTGATATTATTTAGTCTAGCGCAGGGGTTTTGGGGTAGATCAAAGCCCCGAATTCAATGTAATGGATCAAGGGTAGACCAAGATTCCATAAACCATGGTTTGTGGACCATTGGAAGCATATGATAATTCGATATAAATAGATGAACCTTTTTGAGTCTTAAGGTAGGAAAGAATTAAGTCTGATGCTAAGTGTGAATTGTTAGATCTATTGGTCATTAGCGTAAGGACTCTTGCTGGTTGTGTGCGCAGAGATCCTCAGTCTTGCTGTGTGCGGACCTTGCTGGTTGTGTGCATAGGTTGTGTCAGATTGTATTGGGTTTTGGATAATAATATATGTGGATATGGATGATGTACTTCTGTGTTAGTTGATCTATAGTATTTATGTTTATGCGAACTATTGGAGCTGTTACGAATATTGTTGGTTATCTATTTATGCTGCGAATCTATCTATATTATGGTATAACTTTAATCTATTGAATATGTGTTATGGTATTGTATGCTAATCACTATTAATACCCACGTGGATGTGAAGTTATTAACTAGATTTGTGCACGATATTAGATCTATATAGTACGATTATAATGTTAACAACCCTGCAAATATATCTGTTCAGTGAAAACTTGATAGGCTGTGAACGCAAATCTGTTTGACTTACCTATTCTCTCTCTAGGTGTGGAAACCTGGTTTGAGCACCCTCCCATACTACTTTGGGTGAGACTTTGGCCAACACAAGCAGGTCACTACCGAAAGGGCTAGTAGTATAGGGGTTTTTTAGAAAACCTTACCCTCCGAAGCTGGGTTAGGATCCCTCGAGCCAACACTTACCCTGACTGACATCTTGTCTAACTAATTATTCCAGTGACTCCTAAATCAATTTTTTTCTAGAAAGGCATTCATTTAGGCTTCATTATGATATTAATTATTTTGTTGAAATAAAACAAAAATTTAAACAATCTAATGTTACTTCCCTATATTTTCTATTTCCATTCATAACACCACTCTAGAAACTATTCAATTAATACAAGACAATCCACCATTAAATTTTATTTCTAGTATTCAACTTTAATCATATTGATTAATTCATCCAACCAGGAAATTATGTTAGGAAGAAGACTCCTATAGATATATACAAAATAAATCAACATAAAATATTCAAAAAATGAAATGTATCTAGTAATGTATTTCATTCATTTTCACTTATTCAAATTAACATAGTCAATCAATATCCTTTCCATCTCAACGAATAAATACAAAATTTATAGATTTGATAGAGATCTTGAATCAAAAACTGTACTTATCTATCAGTCACGTGTGTCAGGGAATTTAACTTGTGTAAATACCTTTCCACCCAACCAATGAGAATGGTAGTTACATCCATTTCTTCCCCCTAATCCCTTTTATTTCTAGAAGAATATACAAACAATGACCTCAAAGGTCAGTTATTTGACATCAAGACTACCTAGTCCAATGAAGAGCCTTTCAGACTTACAAGTCTTTCTCATGATTTCCACTATCCCTTAGTCCAACATAATAAATTTCCTAACTCGTACTGTCCAACCCACCTTAACAATGTCCTGTTCAATATTTTTTTACTTTACTCCTCCTCTCTTCCTTCATACAAGACACTTCTTGCATTTTCTTCCTTCTTATCCTTGGATTTTCCCACTTAGATCTTTATCTCTAAGGAAAGACAAAGAAGTAACTATCTCTAACTACCTCTAACCCAAACATTATTATCATGTTAATTCCCACTTAGAAGTCCCAATTATATTGCTTACTTTATTATTTTTTAGACTTATCTAGGCTCCATCCTTTTATCATGACCCGCCTCCATCTCACTAGTTTGCAAAAGAAAATTTTACCCAATGATTCCTATAAAGTCCTCAACGGCTTGATACTCCCTTTTTGTAATTCATTTATTTTGATTTTTATTGTTTTAGAGAAAATATGCCTCATGGGTTGTGTTTCGTGCCCCAATCCTGACTCATTGTTGTATAACTTGTTCGGGAGAAATTTCATTTCTGTTTGTCATGCGCACTAAAGTTTTAGTTATCAAAAAATTGATTTTTACGATTTCTTTTACTCTAAGAGGTGAAAATGACTTCTTCTTTGAAAATATGACAATTACAAAATGTTAGATATAAGAATTTTGTGATCCATAATGTAGATAAATATCTTTCTGATTAACCACATCATTAGGATTTGGTCGACCACCACCTAGATTCAGAGAAATCCCATCTCCTTGATGTCTTTGAAAATAATGGGTATAATAGATCTTTGGGCCTTAAGGCCTTTCAAAAATCCTATAAATGATTACAAGGAAAATCTACTTGGGTGGATACTATCTCCAAGGTTCATCTCTCATTTATCCAAGGGACAACAGACATAATTTCCCATAGCCTTAGGAAGAATAATGTCTCCTCTTTTTTCAAACCTCTTTGTACTATTAAAATTTCTCTCAGAACTGTCAAGGACCTTGTTGACTCTAAGGACATGAAAGTTGTTTGCATGGTTCCTTGTTCCTACGATTTCCCTATATTTGAGAAATGGGTTGATCAATTAAATAGAGAATCCAGGAGCATGCTATAGACATTAGGCATAATAGTTCCTATACATCAGCTCTTGTTGAACATGTGGAAAACTCTTGTCACCATGTCTGCATTGAGGACTCCAAAGTCACTGCTAAGGTTGATCACTTCCATCATAAGAAGCTTAGAGAGGCTATTTAAATTGAGAGGTATGCCAGGAATCTCAATAGGGATGATGGTTGGAAATTGAGTAAGAGACGGACTCCAACTCTCTCGCTGTGATTCCTCCCCCGCGCCCCCCCCCCCCCCTTCCCTCCTTGTTGGTATTATTGTTGAATTTGTTCTCTATGGGTTATTTCTTGGTTATTTGCCCCATTCTTTTTCTTTTTTCTTCCTCTCTTTAATATTAACTCCTGTCTTGGTTTATTATTAATTTTTTTCTTCTTAATATTTATTGTTCTTAGTATTAACTTTATTCTTTGCCTTAATGTATATATTTGTAATATATAAGACCCCTTCTTATCCTTCAATTATTTTAAGAATAATTTTTTTTAATTCCTTTTATTAGAAAACCATTTAATTAAAATATTTTTAAATAAATAAACTATTTTTATTATATTATTTTTATCCCATTTAATAATTATTTCCTAACAACTAATAAATTTTTTTAATATTATTTTCTTAATCACTAATTAACTAACTAAGTAACGACTATTTTTTAACAACTAGTTTTTAATGGCTATTTTTTAACATCTATCTCTTGGAAATGTTGCATCCTTACTATTTATTCATGAAGATCAATTAGCTTTTTCACCTTGTTGTGAGGATAAACCACATTAGTTGGTTCGAAATGTCGATCAAATCCTAATTATGTGATTAATCTGAAAGACATTTATCTAAATTATAAAATGTGATAATATCTCGTCACACACTAGAACCCTTACAATTTTAAAACATTATTAAAGGGTATTAATTTAAGTACTTTTCCCATACTAAAAGTGTGTGCTAGAGATTCCCTACTATATAAGTTTATTATTTTCCTTTACCAATTTTTATCGATCTTAAGATTCAAGCTTACCCATGCCAACTAGTGATTACTACATTGAACTTGTTTATATATGAGTTACACTGTTAACATATAAGTTTGTATATTTTTTTTGTTATCATTGTCAATGTTTACCATGTCTCTTACTGATGCTTAATTTGGTGAACATGATTCCAACCCTTCCAACCAATTTCCAAAGATAACCCCTATTCATACTTTATAATCAAAAGTGTTCCATTTTCTCCTTTCAAATTCGATAAAGTTATCATTAAGTATGCATGGACTACTTCCTCCGGTATACCAACACACCCTATATACACTTTAAAATGTTTCACATTGTTTCTAAATTTCTCCCTGTTTTGGCTTGCTTCCCATGGACAAATAAGATTACTCTTTTATTAGGATTTGAAGGTCTATATCTACCATAAAGTGCTTACTTAATTCACTCTTCCACCAAAATTATTGGTCAAAATACAATATATGTGCAAGAAGTAGCTTGCACTAATCATGTAGTTATTTCCCTCTGTCCTTTCTGTCTCCCCCCTTAGAATCTTAGCAAGGGGTTTTAACATAAAACATATTCATGAACATAGTTGTTATATGTTGTTTGCTTCTTCTTATTTTTTACAGATTAACCAAAAGTGATTACAACCACTAACAAAAAATCATTAAGTAAATAATCATTTACCTTTAGTGTGATTTCAGTTACAACACCCTTTCTTCTTCTTTAAACATATCTATTTAATGTTTTATAATTATAACAATGTATTATTACTTTATTTCATTCTTTATTTTACACACATGTATTTCCTTATCGCCAAGTAGTTATTTTCTCCCCTAGGAACCCAACATATCAGTTTTGGTAGGTAAGGATACCCCAACAATAATACAATTATTGCATCAGAGTTTATTCCAATTACTCATAGTAGGATTGTTTAACTTATCATTGCTTTGGTTCTAAAAAAATTATTTTCTTCCTTATATGATAAGAAACTACAATATGTTACTTAGTTGTATTAAATCTCATAGGAGAAAATGTTGAACCCTTTAGCTTTGATACCACCTGAAACATCCAATCATATCAATATAAAGAAAACAACTATTTTTTACTTTTTTAGTTTTACAATTGCCCTCAACTATGTGCCAACAAGGTTTACATGTTGGATGGTATTTTAGGTAAACAATACATAAACTTATAAACATTAAAATTTTATTCTCATACATAATCGGACCTGCATTAGAATATGCATTTGTATAAGCTTATCCATTGTTAAGGTATGGTGTGGTTACACAGTTTAGTCTTATGAGATTAAACCTGATATGTAATTCAAATTTTGGAACCCCTTGGAAATACATGCTTTTAATTTGTTGCAAGGAAAAGTTCTAGAGATTTATTGTGTACATGTGATGGAAAAAAAAATTGGTAGGTGGCTTGATATTCACCTTTTGGCTAATATATGATGTATGGTTCATGTGCCTTGGGGTAGTTTTCAGGTAACTGCCCCATACCCACTAGAAAAATTCAATCTCATTTGAACCTTTTCTCTGTTGGGGTGTCTTTGCAATATCCATCGACCCCTAGCCTAATTTGTAGCAGGAAGAAAATTTTCCTAATGAGAAACATGGAACCCATGTTTTCTTCAAATTCTTGGATATTATTGCTTTGTTTATCTCTATATGTTACTCAAGGTTACTCATTAACAAAAGAAATTTTGTCATAGGTTGTGGGTAGTGAAGTTCCAGCGACGACACCCTCCTTTGCATGGCTCTCTCTTCATGGTGGTTTCCCACCAGTATGAGCGAGAAAAATATTTTATTTATTTAGGGGTTTTTACACATAGTTCTTCTTTTAGTAAGTTCTACAATGTATTATGCAAGTTCTTCTGACTTGGCATTGAAGAGAGTTCCTTAGGTATTGTTTTCCCACTACCCTAACTTAATAAATAAACTCAGAAACAAGTTATTCCTCTCCTCTAAAAAGTTTTAATTTTGTTATTTCCTTCCTTTAATGATGAAAATAAGTTCTTTAGTTTCATTATATGTGGTTACAAGTGAGGATTTTATCTTCTATGAAAATAATTGATGTTCTTTGCAAATGTTTCTAAGTATTCATCATTTGGTGTTAAGGGTTCAGTTTCTCATGGCTCAAGTTCGTTGGATTTTACAGGTGATTGTTTCTAACCCTCTTCTGCTACAATCTCCTCCCTGCTAAGAGGATTACAGTCTATGGGGAAATTGTTCCCAATTATTTTAGGGATTATATAATTTCTGAGCGGCTCTTAGGGTATCAAGGAAACCCTTAGTTCTTTAAAATTACTTTGTTATAAGAATTCTCAGAGGTGCACCTTGTTTTTATTATGAGACAATATTTACTATTGATCTATCTCGCCTGCGTGTATAAGATTTGGTACTATAAGGTATATAACTACCCAGAGAAGAGAA
The DNA here is from genome assembly GCA_034641835.2 of Pinus albicaulis. Classification (NCBI taxonomy): domain Eukaryota; kingdom Viridiplantae; phylum Streptophyta; class Pinopsida; order Pinales; family Pinaceae; genus Pinus; species Pinus albicaulis. The sequence continues at coordinate 744,991,896 of CM076571.1, forward strand.
CCCTAGTGGGAAACTCATTGTAAATTGATTTTAACAATAATTAGGGTTTACACAAACTTCAGTGTTTTGAATTTATCATTGTATTGCTTGTTTAATGTTTGGATTTCTCTACATTGAATTTTAAGGTCAGTTTGAAAGTGGTTATTATTGTTCTCTTCCAGTTTTCCTTCTCATAATTTAAATTGTGATGCTTTCTTTAGGTCAAATACAACAAGTTGTGCTTTATTGTTTGACAAATTGTCTTATAACAACTCATCATTTCCATGTGGTAAAACTATACTTCAGGTCCTAGGACTATACAATGGATGCTGGGAAACTCATTGTAAATTGATTTTAACAATAATTGGGGTTTACACAAACTTCAGTCTTTTGAATTTATCATTTTATTTCTTTTTTAATGTTTGGATCTCTTTACATTGAATTTCAAGGTCAGTTTGAAAGTGGTTATTATTGTTCTCTTTCAGTTTTCCTTCTCATAATTTAAATTGTGATGCTTTCTTGAGGTCAAATACAACAAGTTGTGCTTTATTGTATGACAAATTGTCTTATAACAACTCATCATTTCCATGTGGTAAAACTATACTTCAAGTCCTAGGACTGTATGGTGGCTGCTAGGAAACTAGCTGGGCCTTTGTCTAACTTGAGTACCTATTAAGCTTGCTTATTTCAAGGTATACTACTCACACATTTACATGCATGTTACTGATTACTGTGGAATTCTAGTTTAATTACAGAATCTCTCTATTTACATTTGGGATTATGAACACTATGTTAGATATGAAATGACTCCTATTATGTTATTGTCATTGGTGTAGTTGTTGCGATATTTTCACATGTGCTGGTGGTTACATATGTCATGAAGATTAAGAAATAGTTTCCTTCAATACTTACATAAATATCTACAAGCATTCGAACCCTTTTTCCAAGAACCCTAGTTCCCTTACAAGGAATCCATTGCTTCCTCTAATCCATTCATGGGTTATGCCTAAAAGTATAAGTGATTTACTTTCAATAGCCCCACCATTGACCACTAGAATTGTTCCTCTTTGAGAGGAATACTATTACCCTAACTGACATCTTGTCTAACTAATTATTCCAGCGACTCCTAAATCAATCTTTTTCTAGAAAGGCATTCATTTAGGCTTCATTATGATATTAATTATTTTGTTGAAATAAAACAAAAAGTTAAACAATCTAATGTTACTTCCCTATATTTTCTATTTCCATTCATAACACCACTCTAGAAACTATTCAGTAAATACAAGACAATCTACCATTAAATTTTCTTTTCAGTATTCAAGTTTACCTATCTGAATGAATTCATCCAGCCAAGAAATTATGTCAGGAAGAAGACTCCTATAGATATATACAAAATAATTCAACAAAAAATATTAAAAAAAAATGTATCCAGTAATGTATTTCATTCATTTTCACTTATTCAGATTAACAAATTCAATCAATATCCTTTCCATCTCATCCAATGAATACAAAATTTATAGATTTCATAGGGATCTTGAAATAAAAATTGTACTTATCTGTTAGTGACGCTTGTTAGGGAATTCAACTTGGATAAATACCTTTCCACCCAACCAATGAGAATTATAATTACATCCATTTATTCCCCCTTATCCCTTTTAGTTCTAGAACAACATATAAATAATGACCTCAAAGGTCAATTCTCTGAAATCAAGAGTACCTAGTCCGGCCAAGAGCCTTTTGGACTTACAAGTCTTTCTGATGATTTCCACTGGCCCTTAGTCCAACACTGTTGAAATTTGGTTACCAGGGGATAGGTGGTTCCCTAAGGCTTTGATCTTTGGCCTAGGGAAAAGCGTCCAAAAGAATTTAATTTTTCTCCTAAAGTGACTTTATAAAGTTATAAAGTCAAATCTAATTTAAAAATGAATTTTAAGTGATAAAGTTACTAAAGTATAATTTTAAAGTGGCTTTAATAAAGTTAATGTGAAATTAGAAAGTGAAAAGTGACTTTGGAAATAAACGACTAAGTGGGTCTTTATTAAAGTGGGGTAAATTAAAAAACAGAAAGTGAGATTTAAATGAGCATTTAATATTAGCCCTAGATCTAAAGCTATCTCAGCCATTGGATTTAGGGATTCCCCAAAATTCACTTAGGGTTAGGTTAAAGGAGGAAAAGGAGAGAAAAGATCATTCATTCTTTAATGAGCAGATTGAGAGAGGAGGAGAGAAAGCAAAGGAGAAATTTCTGAGTAGTGAGGAGAAGGAGGGCAGCAGCTAGAGACTTTAGCAAATCCTTACAATAGAAAGGAGGCATGGTTCCTAAGGAAAAAATCCGTACAGTAGGAGCGTGGCACATTTTTTTAGGAATGAGGCACAGTTTTCAAGAAATTAGTACATCAGCTTCAACACAGTTTTCTAGGCAGATTATAGGCACAAATATAAAGCAGAGAGACTACTGTTTGGTGACACAAATTTCAATGAAATACATACAGCAGTCGTACAGCAGCTTCAACATTATTTTCGAGGCAAAAGGAGGCACAGAAATCGAGGAGGAGGTTTTGTTGTGTATTCCGTACAGTACGTACAATAGTGCGGCCATACAGGTAGGCACAAAAATTGAGAAAGGCATTCAACATCTAATGCTGTAATAAATGTTGTAAAAAAATTATTTTTTGTTTGTTTTCTATTCGGCACATTTTCCAAGGTGGGGTATAAGCATGCAAATTGAGATAAGTACATTTATTAAGTTGCTAGAATTTTTGTTGTAAATTATGTCTCACTGTAAAAGAATTAATCAGAAATAAGAAGAAGCTTTCGAACTGGTTTTCCCCAAGAGTTGTAGGGGGTTTTTCCAACGTCACATTGACCAAAAATCAACGTGCCAATTTTTTGTGTGGGGCTGATTTATTTTTTTGAGTTTTATTTCTGCATTTCAGCATTGTGAAATTTCCAGAATTTGTGTTTTCAGAAAATAATTATTTTTCTAGTTTGTTGAATGTATGGCTATGGGAATGGGCATTTAACTTTATGGGATAAATGAGGAGAAACTAAAAACTGGGGTTGGGTATTAAACTTTATACATGGTATCAAAGCTAGATTGTTGAAAAGTGCAGTTTGGGACAGCAAGAAAAATCACAACAAGTTGATTTTTCACACAGAAAACAATACCTTTACTACAACAGTGTTATTTTCAGTTTATTTAGGACAGCAAGCATGTCTTCGGGCTTGAGGGTGGAGGATAGGTTGGATGGACATAGTAACTACAGTGTATGGAAGGAGAGAATGCAGAGCATCTTTGAGGAGGCAAAAGTCTGGGATATCATGGTGCATACCACACAGAACCTTGTTAATGTGCCTACTGATGTTGTTTAGTTGGAAACCTTTAATAAAAAGAATAAAAAGGGTAAGAGACTGATTCTAGATGGAGAGGTCATTCCACATACTGAGTTGGTGTAGATTGTAGTGAATAGCCTTCCTAGTTCATGGCTGAACTTTGCTGATGAGCTTTGTGCACATGATACCCTTCCCTCTTGGGAGAGGTTCTGGGATGATTACATACAGACAGAAATCAGGAAGAGCCACCTTGGGGCAACCAACCCAGTTGAGCAGGATGAGGATGTAACACTGTTGGCAGGAGGCAAGAAAGGCAAGGGAAAGAAGCAAGCTTCCACAAGTGTTGGTGGGGGCAAAGGCAAAGGTAAAGGTAAGCAGGGGAACACGCAGAAGGACTATTCCAAGGTGAAGTGTTGGAATTGTCAGAAGATGGGACACTATGTAGTTGTGTGTCCAGAGAAGAAGAAGAAGGGGAAGAACGACAACATGGTAGCATCAGCAAAGATAGAGGACTTTATAGATAGCTTTGACCAAGAGTTTGGGTTGATTACTTGTGAGTCCAATAGTCCAGGATCACCTGCCACAGAGGTTGAGAGAGAGTGTGCATTTCCCTCCACTAGCAGAGCATATTCATGTATTTGGTATGTTGACAGTGGGGCTTCACGTCATATGAAAGGAGTCTATGAGTACTTCTTAGAGCTTTCAAAGAGTGGCAATGATATAGAGGTAGTACTCGGAGATGACAGCGTTGTTAGAGCAGTCGGTGTGGGGACATTGACATTTGATAGGGAACCCAAAACTCCCTTGAAGGTGTCAAACATTTTATATGTGCCAAAGATGAGGAAGAACCTTGTATCCATCTCAGCATTGGAGGACAGAGGGTATGAGATATTATTCAGGAGAGGACATGTGCTAATATATCCTAGGGGTGCTCCAACTGATTCAGCTAGAGTGATAGGTGTACGCCATGCAAAGGTGTACAAGTTTTCATTTCAGCCCCTTTTGGCATTGAGAAGTAGTGCTGGAAATAGAGCTAGCAGTTCAGAGCTGTGTGAGATTTGGCACCGCAGGATGGGGCACATGTATCATGGAGCCTTGAGGACATTTCGGGAGATCACTACGGGTGTGCCAGATTTAAATATTGATCACTTTGATACATGCAGAGAATGTGCAATGTGCAAGTTTTCCAAACCCCCTTTTCCCAGCAATGATAGCAGATCAACTGGGATACTTGATTTGATTCATTCTAATGTGAGCGATTGGATGTCTCATGTTTCCTTGATTGGATATGAGTGTTATGTATTATTCATTGATGATCACTCTAGGAGGACCTATATTTATTCCTTAAAGACCAAGAGTGAGGTCTTCAAGCAGTTTCAGGAGTATAGAGCTCTTTTGGAGACTTAGAAAGGTTGAAAGATCAATTCCATGAGGTCGGACAATGGAGGAGAGTACACCCTTGGTGGGTTTTTTTATTATTGTGCCGAGGCAGGTATTAGGAGGGAGTTCACTGTTCCTTACAACCCCCAACAGAATGGGGTTGTGGAGAGGAAGAACAAATCCATCGGAGGAGCTGCCAAAGCCATGCTACATGATCAGGGGTTACCATTGTTTTAGTGGGCAGAGGCCTGCAACACTGCTGTATATTTGTAGAAAAGGAGTCTGCATCGTACCTTGGGGCATGTGACTCCGAAGGAGGATTTTTCTGGGAGGAAGCATGATGTTGATCATATTCCTATATTTAGGTGTATTGCATACTCCTACATACCCAAGGAGAAGAGGACCAAGCTAGAGCCCACCACAAAGAAGGGTATATTTTGGGCTACAGTGAGACCTCGAAGGCCTTTTGGATTTATATTCCCACATAGAGGAGAGTTTTTGTCAGGCAGGATGTGAAGTTCGAGGAGGACAGGGCTTTCAGGAGGTCATGAGGGATAGAGTATCTGGATCGGCCAGACCCTCAGGAGCAGTTGAGTCAGGTCCAGGGATCTAGTGGATAGGGATCAGGAGGATTTGAAGGTACATCGATTACAATGTCAGGTCCATCAGTGAGCAGTGGCTCACAGAGTCAGAGGGGTGGTGCTTCAGGTAGCATGCAAAGCACTTCGCAGAGGAGTTCACTAGGGAGTCCACTAATGGATAGTTCGCATGGTACTTCAGTGTCTACAAGTTCAGGTTCAGGTAGGAGGAAAGCAAATAGACAGTTAGGTTTCAGGCTCCTGATGATGAGGAGGAGGAGTTTCATTCTCTGGTGCGAGAAGTGTGATTAGGGAAGGGGAAGCCCAAGTGGCTTCAAGATACCTTGAGAGAGGCCACATCTGTTGCTGGGCCTACAAGGCCGGTCAGAGAGAGCAGACCACCTAATAGGTTTTGTAGCTATATGCCAATGGTTTCCAACATCATTGAATCTGAGCCTTCTAGCTATGAGGAGGCAGCTAGCTAGCAGGTTTGGAGAGAGTCCATGTAGGAGGAGTATTCTTCTATCATGAAGAATGATGTTTGGGAGGTGGTGCCGAGGCCTGAGGGAAAATCTATGGTTACTTCTAGATGGCTTTACAAGGTAAATCATGCTGCAGATGGCAACATCAAGAAATTCAGGGCAAGGTTTGTGGCTAGAGGGTTCTCCCAGGTAGAGGGAGTAAATTATGAGGAGACCTTCACTCCCATGGCTCAATATACTTCAATTCGCTCCATCATATCAATAGCAACAGAGATGGGTTGGAAGATCCATAAGATGGATGTGAAGACCACATTTTTCAATGGCTTGATACAGGAGGAGGTGTACATTGAGTAGCCACAGGGCTTTGATGTGCATGGGAAGGAGTCCCAGGTGTGCAGACTGAATAAGGCGCTTTATGGCCTGAAGCAAGCTCCCAGAGCTTCGTACTCCAGGATAGATACATACTTGCAGGAGATGGGTTTCACAAAGAGTGAGGTAGATCCGAACCTTTACTATATTGTGATAGGTGAGGAGCCTCTCATTCTGGTGCTGTATGTAGATGACTTGGTCATTACAGGTGCAGAGAGACTCATAGAGCACTGCAAGAGAGATCTTGCGGCGGAGTTTGAGATGAAGGACATCGGCTTGATGCATTACTTTTTGGGTTTGGAGGTGTGGCAGGAGGAGGGGCATTTCTTCCTAGGACAGGGGAAGTATATTATGGACATCCTTGGCAGATTCCACATGGAGGATTGTAGACCCATGTCGACACCGATGATCACCAACTGGAAGAAGCTTCATGCTTCGGATTCCGAGTTGGTGGATCCCACATTGTACAGACAACTGATTGGTTCCTTGATGTATTTGGTCAACACTAGACTAGATATTTGTTTTGCAGTCAACACGATGAGTCAGTTTATGTGTGAGCCTAGGAAGGTTCACTGGGTGGCTGCACAACACATTTTGCGGTACTTGCAGGGGACAGTGGATTATGGTCTGGACTACAGGCAGGGGGATGGAGTGAGATTGGCAGGTTACACTGATTCTGATTGGGCAGGTTGTGCTTCTGATAGGAAGAGCACTTCAGGGTGTTGTTTTAGGTTGGGTTCGGCAGTTGTGTCATGGTTCAGCCGAAAGCAGCAGTCAGTAGCATTGAGTTCAGCGGAAGCAGAGTATATGGCAGCCAGTCTAGCTAGTTGTGAGGCCATCTGGCTTCGCAAGATGTTATTTGGCTTATTTGGTCAGCCGTTGAGACCTTCAGTGATTTACTGTGATAATCAGAGTTGCATTAAACTCACGGAGAATCCAGTATTTCATGACAGGTCAAAGCATATCGGGATCAAGTATCATTTCATCAGAGACTATGTTCAGAAAGGAGCTGTGAAGCTTGAGTATATTCCCACTGATGAGCAGGTTGCAGATATTCTTACCAAAGCCTTACCACAGGGCAAGCATGTCTACTTCAGAGACAAGATGGGTGTGGTGAAGAACACCTTCCTCAGTAAGAGGGAGTGTTGAAATTTGGTTACCGGAGGACAGGTGGTTCCCTAAGGCTTTGATCTTTGGCCTAGGGAAAAGTGTCCAAAAGAATTTAATTTTTCTCCTAAAGTGACTTTATAAAGTTATAAAGTCAAATCTAATTTAAAAGCAACTTTAAGTGATAAAGTTACTAAAGTCTGATTTTAAAGTGACTTTAATAAAGTCAATGTGAAATTAGAAAGTGAAATGTGAATTTGGAAATAAATGACTAAGTGGGTCTTTATTAAAGTGGGGTGAATTAAAAAATAGAAAGTGAGATTTAAATGAGAATTTAATCTTAGCCCTAGATCTAAAGTTGTCTCAGCCATCGGATTTAGGGATTCCCAAAAAGTCACTTAGGGTTAGGTTAAAGGAGGAAAATGAGAGAAAAGATCATTCATTCTTTCATGAGCAGATTGAGAGAGCAGGAGAGAAAGCAAAGGAGAATTTTTTCAGCAATGAGGAGAAGGAGGGCAGCAGCTAGAGATCAGTAAATCCATACAACAGAAAAGAGGCACGGTTCCCAGGGCAGAAATCTATACAACAAGAATGTGGCACATTTTTTGAAGAAGGAGGCACAATTTTCAAGAAATCCATATAGCAGCTTCAACACATTTTTCTGGGAAAATTTTGGGCACGAAAATTGAGGAGAGAGAGTGCTATTTGGTGGCACAGATTTCGAGGAAATCCATACAGTATCTTCAGCATTATTTTCAAGGAAAAAGGAGGCACGAAAATTGATGAGGTGTTGTTGTGTATTCCATACAGTTTATAAAGCAGTACGACCATACAACTGGGCACAAAAATCGAGAAAGGCATTCAACGTCTAATGCTGTAAAAAATTTCTATTTTGTTTATTTTCTGTTCGGCACATTTTCCAAGGTGGGGTATAAGCACGAAAATCGAGATAAGTACATTTATTAAATTGCTGGAATTTTTTCTGTAAATTCTATCTCACTGTAAAAGCATTTATCAGAAATAAGAAGAAGCTTTCGAACTAGTTTTCCCTAGGAGTTGTAGGGGGTTTTTCTAGGGTTACATTGACCAAAAATCAGCGTGTCAATTTTTTGTGTGTGGCTGATTTATTTTTCTGAGATTTATTTCTACATTTCAACACTGTGAAATTTCCAAAATTTGTGTTTTTAGAAAATAATTATTTTTCTAGCTTGTTGAATGTATTGATATGGGAATGGGCATTTAACTTTATGGGAGAAATAAGGAGAAACTGAAAACCGGGGTTGGGTATTAAAATTTCTACAAACACAATAAATTTCCTAACTCATAGTATCCAACCCACCTTAACAACATCCTATTCAATATTTTTTTACTTTACTCCTCCTCTCTTCCTTCCTATGGGAGGCTTCTTGAATTTTCTTCCTTTTTTCCTTGGATTTTCCCATTGAGATCTTTATCTCTAAGGAGAGACATAGAAGTAACTGTCTCTAACTGTCTGGAAACTGAAAATATCCTTTTGGTTATTTTCCCTTGAATTCCAAGACTTAACATTATTAACATTTTCTTTCAATCAAAATAATTAAAATGAACTTTTAAACATTTAAATTTTCACTAGGCTTTTTCACATAGTCCATGATTTACTAGTTCTTTGTGGTAAAACCAAGGAGTGTTACAGTGCACCATATATATGTATATATACAATCAACTCGACCTTAATTCCCTCCATAGGAATTTTATACATATATGAAGAGATGCAAAGAGTGTTTTATGCCCTTGGGCTTCATAGCACCTTATATGTTTGTGGAGGCCTTGTGTAAATAGATCACGTGATGAATTTACATGGACGAGGGGCTTGCAGCACATGTACAAGAACTATATAGGTGTTACATTTGCTGGCAGTGATGGTTTTTAGGTTAATCGATGGTGTGAATTTTTTAGTCACCATAAGGGTAACTACCTTCCCAACTTCCCACTACAACAAAGTAATTTACTGCTTGGCCTGGTGGAGAGCTGAGCTCTACAACTTTAGTTTTATTTTTTGGTACTTCAAAGGTTTCCACCCTATACTCGAAGGATTTCTACCATAATATTTTTATCTGGCTTGGAAATTCAACAAGAATGGATAAGGTTTCATGTCCAGGACAAAGAAATGAATGCTAGGTCTTTAAAATCGATCTTATCACTTTATTTTTCTTGTTTTCCTATTTATAACATTTCTATACAATTTTCATAATCATTTACATGATTTTCTATCACTTATTTACTTGATTTTGATGTAATGGAAGGTCATACCCTAACCCATTTGAAGGTTCAATGTGGCTAAAATCCACTAAAATTTTTTATTGAGTTGACACATCCTTCGCAGAGGCTTATGTGCCAGTCAATTGTTGCTAAAAACCTTGTTTGAAATTTGTAAACACTAATTTTTTTCTTCTAGATAGGGATATTACAATTTATTATGATTACTAATTGAGTTTTCTTCTTCCATAGAGCATGACAATGAGGATTTTTCTCATCTCCCTCGAAGGTAAACATATCAATTGCAAGATATTTCCTTTTATTATATTCTTTTAAATATTTAATGGGCCCTTTGAGATTAAACTAAGGGTTTGTTACATGTTATATGCAGGTTAGTTTAGGGCCGCAATTAAGTATTCACCTTGAGGCATTTAGACTTAGTTTTTGTTCCACTTTGCTTATTTTGTTAGATGTACTCATTATAGTCAGTATATTACAAGTTTCTAAGCCACCATTGGGCTTCATACTGTCTACGACCACGTGAATGTTTTTGTAATTTAGGATTTTTTTCCTTAGCTTTGCCAGGGTTTATGAGTGTGCTTGTCTTGAAGTTTTATTTTTAAGATGTTGTTTGAGCAAAAAGCCTTGTAGTCAAAATTATAATATAAAAAATGTTATTTTATTAAGTGTTTCCACACTTTGGTCAACTCTCATCTTTCTACTCCATTATTTGTTTTATTGCCAAAGACTATATGGTCGAAATTAGAATATTTCCGCTTTGTTTTTGGGGAAGAAAATTTGTATATTTCCTTTGAATTTTCTCATGCTAATATATTTATAGTTATGGATCTGGTAGCTTTAGTAGTTTTCTTCTCCTTTTCATTCACTATGCATGCATAAAATGATAGTTCTTTATGTTCCTATTTAAATATATCAT